>NW_026464813.1:0-14090 GCF_026875155.1 Cherax quadricarinatus
CGAAGCATGGGAAATTTTATAATTTTTCTTTCGTTTTAGCTTTCTCACTCTGTACAGGAGGCTCTGTTGTTTTTTTGTGAGACACGCATTCATGTATATATCTTTTTTTGCTTTGATAGATGAAATTATTAGATCTTTTCTCCTGTCTTGTGTGTGAAATCTGAGCATAACACTTTTTCTACTTTGGTTCCCTAGTAACCATGATTCTTTTATTTCCTCCACTGGTACATTAACATGTAGGTGGTCACGTATGATCTGGAGAGTTGTATCTTTGCAGTTTGAATGGTTTAATTCGCTGGGAAAGAGTGGAGTGTTAATTATTACTGCATCAGATAACTTGTCTTGCTCTGCCTTGTCATCTTGGTTAGCAAAATAATTGTTCAATTGGGTATCCATGTTTGTTTTCCAGTCTTTGACAGCATTATTAATCTTCGTGTTTAGGGAACTTATTTGATCTGTGTGACTGGCTATGACTGATTGGAAGGTCTTGCCAGTTGATGTTTGCTGTTGTTTAAGGTTGTTGATCTTGTTCTCAATGTGAAGTAACTTTGTTTCATGGTTTGTTATTGTTGCACGAAGAGACATATTTTCAGCACGAAGATTCAAATTATCCGCCGTTAGGGTGGTGATGTAGTGCTTCAGAGTGTCAGGATCATTAATCATACCTGGGAGCATATCAGCTGGGTTAAATCCTATGAAGGCAGTAGAGGTAGAGAGGGAGTCAGTCACAGTTGTTGTTGTTGTGGAGTCGCCTGGGTTGGTGGGTGAGTCGGCAATGTTTGTTGTTGTTGATGCATCGCTCTGCGTTGTAAGGGGGGTGGATGATGCACCGGTGTCCTGCTGGGTCCTCTTATGGAAAAGTCGATTTCTAGGTGCTACCTTGCTGTTCTTAGTGCTGTTTCTTCTAGCAGTTGGTCTCATAGTAGTAAAGGAGTTGCTGTGGTTAGATGAAGAAACTAAGATAGTTAAGAGCTTGGAGTAGGCAGGCGTCTGGCAACGGGGTTGTGCTTGGAGTTTGTGGGGCAGTCTTCGCTTCACTCGGTAATTTTTCGGTTTGTAGGTATCACTGTTGATTATCTTGGGTCATGCTGGGTTCTACATACGTTAGTGCAGTTATGATTGCAATTAGGCCATCATTGAAGCGTTGGTGGGCTCTGCAGGAGAGAAAAATAACCGAGCTTGCTGCCTCTGCTGCCGCTGCCGCAGTTATTATTATTAATTTAGGGAACTTAAGCTCTACCATTATTATAAGTATTATTATATTATTATTATTATTATTATTAACCCTTTCAGGGTTTCCGACGTACAAGTACGTCTTATGCGCCAGGGTTATTGAGGTACTAGTATGCCTAAATTCTAGCACCTTCAAATCTAGCAAGAGAAAGCTAGTAGGCCTACATATGAAAGAATGGGTATATGTGATCAGTGTGCACAGTATAAAAAAACCTGCAGCACACAGTGCATAATGAGAAAAAAAACCCTGACGGTGTTTTTGGTTTAAAACAGCGACTTTGCAGTGCATTTTCATATGGTATTTATTGTTGTATTCAAGTTTTCCTGGTCTCATTTTATAGAATGGAAGACATATTACAGAAAATGAAATGATTTTCATTGGTTTCACAATGAAAAGTACAGTGGTCCCTCAATAATCGTCCGGCCCGAAAGTCGTCCATTTCGGAAATAGTCCTGTTTTTTCGTCAAAATATTGGCTCGCAAATGGTCCGGTAACTCGCTAATAGTCCTTCGTCCCGGACCCCGTACTCACGCTCTGAGCTGCCTCGGCCTTTCCTTCCCAGCCAGTGTGCCATTGTTTACCAGTGAGCGACGGTCCCCTCACGTGCTCCAGCGAAATATTTCATATTCCATTTATTTTAGTGCTTGCAAGTTATTTAAGTGCTAAATAAGCTACCATGGCTCCAAAGAAAGCTCCTAGTGCCAAGCCTTTGGTAAAGAAGGTGAGAAATACGACTGAATTTAAGAAAAACATCATTGAACAATATGATAGTGGCGTACGTGTGGGCGAACTGGCCAGGATGTATAACAAATCCTGTACAACCATATCTTCCATTATAGCCAAGAAAAAGGAAATCAAGGAAGCTGTTGTTGCAAAGGGGGGTAAATATGCTGACAAAAATGAGATCACCAGTACTCAAAGATGTTGCGAAGTTATTATTGGTGTGAATAAATGAGAAACAATTAGCAGGAGATAGTCTTATGACGTCGCTTATTTGTGAAAAGGCTAGGCAGTTGCATGACGATTTGGAAAAGAAATTGCCTGCAACTAGTGATGATGTGAGTGAATTTAAGGCCAGCAAAGGCTGGTTTGAGAGATTTAAGAAGCATACTGGCATACACAGTGTGGTAAGGCATGGTGACGCTGCCAGTTCGGACCACAAGGCGGCTGAAAAATATGTGCATGAATTCAAGGAGTACATAAACAGTGAAGGACTGAAACCTGAACAAGTGTTCAATTGTGATGAAACAGGCCTCTTTTTGAAGAAAATGCCAAAGAGGACCTACATTACTCAGGAAGAAAAGGCGCTGCCAGGACATAAGCCTATGAAAGACAGGCTGACGCTAATGTTCTGTGCTAATGCTAGTGGGGATTTCAAAGTGAAGCCGTTACTAGTGTACCATTCTGAAAATCCCAGAGAGTTCAAGAAAAACAATGTTATGAAGAGTAAATTGTGTGTGTTTTGGAAATCTAATAGTAAGGCATGGGTCACGAGGGAAATTTTTGTAGAGTGGTTCAATGAAGTGTTTGGCCCTAGTGTGAAGAATTACCTCCTGGAAAAGAAATTGGAACTCAGTGCCTCCTAGTAATGGACAATGCACCTGCTCATCCTCCAAACTTGGACGACCTAATTTTCGAGGAGTTTGGGTTCATCGCAGTAAAGTTCTTGCCCCTGAATACCACTCCTCTCCTCCAGCCCATGGACCAGCAGGTCATTGCAAACTTTAAAAAACTCTACACCAAAGCAATGTTTGAAAGGAGCTTGAATGTGACCTCAGACACTCACTTGACCCTACGAGATTTTTGGAAAGAACACTTTAGTATTCTCCATTGCGTAAGCCTTATAATTAAGGCTTGGGAGGGAGTGACTACCAGGACTTTGAATTCTGCTTGGAGAAAATTGTGGCCAGATTGTGTCCACAAGAGGGATTTTGAAGGGTTTGGGGCTGACCCTGATGAGCCTATGTCTGTTGTTAAATCTATTGTGGCACTGGGGAGTTCCATGGGGTTGGATGTGAGTTTGGAGGATGTGGAAGAGTTGGTGGAGGACCACAACGAAGAGCTAACCACTGAGGAGCTGCAAGAGCTTCAGCAGGAAGAGCAATAGATCGCAGCTCAGAATCTTGCTGCAGAGGAGGAGGAAGAGAGATGGAGGAAGGTGCCTTCTTCAGAAATTAAGGAGATTTTTGAAATGTGGGGTAGGATGGAAAGATTTATGGAGAAACATCACCCAGAGAAGGATGTTGCAAGCCATATCGGCAACTTGTACAGTGACAGACTCTTGGCCCATTTTAGGGAAGTTTTAAAGAGACGCCAGAAACAGAGCTCTCTCCACAGTTTCTTTGCGAGACAGGACTCTAGTGACTCTCAAGGTGGTCCTAGTGGCATTAAGAAACAGAGAAGAGAAGTAACCCCAGAAAAGCAATTGGTACCCGAGGTGTTGATGGAAAGGGATTCCCTTCCAAACAATAAATATCCAATCATCTCCTTCTCCAGTCTTCCATACACAAAGAAGAATCGCAATAAAGGTAAGTATTATTCTGTTAATGTTTAATTCATCATGTGCCACTGTACTGTTTATGTACTACACCTATATTTCATGTAAAAAAAATTTTTTTGTGTTTTAATACTTCTGGGTGTCATGAACGGATTAATTGAATTTACATTATTTCTTATGGGAAAATTGATTCGTAAATCGTCCATTTCGATAATAGTCCCACTTCCAGGAACGGATTATGGACGATTATTGAGGGACCACTGTACCTTGAAATTGAGCTCAAAGTGGCAAAAATTTTAGAGTTTTGCCAAAGTTCAAAAGTAAACAAATCATGCCATGCGTCCAATACACGTCAATTGGTGAGTCTAATATTCTTTCACAAGTGTGCTGATATTATTTATACCATTTCTACACTAATGCAGTATCTGCATAACAGTAAATCTTCTATTTTTTTGTGAGAATAAAATTCAAAGTGGAAACCAAAAGAAATGTAACAGAGGCCTGGGGATGTGAGTAATGAACAGAGAAAATGTTATTTTAGTGCCAGGAATGTCTGTCTTGTTTATTCTGGACCCTATTTGGAAATTGGAATCTTTGAAATTTGTGTGAAATAGACAAAATTGCCAATTTCTGACCACTTTATTGGATAGTTGATATTGGTAAATGGGTGGTTTCTTGTACTCAATCGATAGAAAAAATGGAGTTCTAGCGAAGTAGTTATGATTTTTGTCGATTAGTACAATGGAATTGGCCGAAAATAGGGCTCAAAGTGGGCAAAATCGCCGATGCGTGAACATCACCAAGACCGCAAACTTCGCAAGAGCATAATTCCGTAAGTTTTTCATAAAATTTCATAATTTTGGTGTCATTATGATCGGGAAAAGATTCTCTATCATTTCATAAGAAACAATAATTTTTTTTTTTCCAAAAAATTTTCAACCCTGAGAACAAGTTTAGGAGAGGGCCTCTCGACCCTGAAAGGGTTAGTTTAGGGAACTGAAGCTCTATCGTTATTATTGTATAATAATAATTAATAATAATAATAATAATAATAATAATAATAATAATATTTCATTATAATTATTATAAACCCTCCCCTCAAACGTCTCCATACCAACCTCAACAAACACATGACCAAAAACACAAGGCACAGATCACTTTTTTGATATTCCTCGTGTCCATCTCACACAAAGCATAAACTCAATGCACAATAAAAGGCCCAAAATCTGGAATTCACTACCTATGAATATAAAAGAAACACGGTTATAAATTCAAGTCTCTTCTTAAAAATCACTTACTCACCCATAACCAAATAAATACTGAATAATAGTATATCATAAATGTTTAATCTGTGCCCCACTCAAACTTTGTTATTTTTAATTACATTACCTAACAGAATACTCCATTCGACCCGAATGCTCAGCAACACAGTAAATGACCAAAATGACCTGTCTTTGTAATACTCATTTGTGCTAAATTGTTAACTGTTTACAACAATGTTTAACACTGATTATATCATTGCTTAAAGTTAATTTTAACCCAGCCCATATTGCTCTGCATACAAGGGGCTTTGGCATGTTACACTTAACCACTGTATTTCCTGTGCTTCTATGTATCATTTTTCAAATTAATAAATAAAAAAATTATAATCATTATTCTTAATTTAGGGAACGGGAACACAGATCCAATACCCTAGATCAAGAGCCCCTCACCAGTGTCAAGGAAACTTCACGCTGGTGAGGGGCTTTGATCTAGGGATTGGATCTGTGCTCTAGTTTCCTACACCAATAATAACAATAATAAAAAACACTAAAATAATAATTATTACTATTATAACGAACATGCCAACTCAGTGCACTGTTACTTTGCTGGGAGCGTTTCTCCTGCTTTACTACTTACATTTTTGACAGTCATTTGGCCAAATTTCATTTTTCAAGCAGGGGTCCTAAGAAAGGGGTAAAGGACAGTGCTGAGAAGAAGAAGAGAAAGAATTCCATGGAATTAAAGCATGAAAACTATAGATAAACAAGTGAGGTGTCCGATTTTGGGTTGAGGGAAAGGGGGAAGCTGGCTCATAACTCAAATGTTGGCAGGTAACTCAGAGCAAAAAATCGACCCAGGCATGGCTCGTATCTCAAAAATATCATAGGTTGGGACAAATCGTAAGTCAAGGCTCCACTGTAAATACCGTCCTGCCAAGTGAGGTAAAACAAAAGCCTGTAATTTTTTTACATGATGGTAGGACTGCTGGTGTCTTTTTTCTGTCTCATAAACATGCAAAAATTACAGGTACGTCTTTGCTTTACTTAAACTTAAAGGGCACACTACACAAACGTACATGTTTATGTATACACACTCACTGAGTTTTTTTTGTTTATTTAATAGTTTTTTTTTTTTTGCTTTTCCTTTTATATCCATGGGGAAGTGGAATAAAAATCTTTCCTCCATAAGCCATGCCCTGTTGTAAAAAATCAACTAAAACGTCAGGAAATATTGGGCTAGAAACCCCTTTTCCTGTATAGCCTACTAAAAAGAAAAGAAGAAAACCGTCAAAGTGGGAATTCCCGAATGTGCGTGGATGTTGTGCGAATGATAAGAAAAGATGAAATTTTGAATGTTATGAAGAGAAGAAGCGGATGTCCTGGCTTTAAGTGAAACAAAGCTAAAGGGGTGGTAGAGTTTCACTGGGGGGAAATATATGTGGATTTTTGGTCAGGGTTTCAAATAGAGTTTTGAGCTAAAGAAGGATAGCAATAATGTTTGAAGGATAAGTTAAAGGCAGAAAAAGAGGGAATATAAATGTATATATTCAAGGATTAAAGTAGAGTAAAATAAGGGTTTAATGTGAAAAGTGAGTTATAGTAAGCATTTATGCACCTGGAGAAAGAGAAGTGTAGAGGAGAGAGAGATTTTGGGAAATGTTGAGTGGGCATGGGGAGTTTGAACCAAGTGTGAGAGTACTTGTGGTTGGGGATGTCAATGCTAAAGTGGGTAAAAATGTTGTGGAGGGAGTAGAGAAAAAATTTGGAGTGCCAAGGGTAAAAGAAAATCGGGAACCTTTTAAAAAGTAATACATACAGATCCATCCGACTTACGACCAAGTTTTGGTTCTGACCAACCGGTCCGGGAAGTCAAAATGGACGTAAGTCGAACCTTACTACTGAATATCAACATTACACTTTTGTAATGATTGTATTTTTTGCTTTATTTGTATTTTTATTTGTTACTTACTTTTTATACTGTTAGTACTGTATTTTATACTGTAAGGTTAGGATAAACACTGTGTAAAGACACAAACAGTTTTTATTTTTCCCCGAAATTTGGCATAAAACACACGATCGTAAGTCGAGTGGTTTGAATGTTGAGCAGGTCGTAAGTCGATGGTAGGTGTATTTTATTAAAAAGGGGATAAAAAAAGTCTACAAGGTATATATGGCATGTAAATAAAGTAGTTTGTTAGATTATGTATTGGAGGAAAAAAAGATTGATGGGTAGGCTTTAGGATGTTTCATGTTTACAAAGAGGCAAATAATATAATTTGGAAAATTATTTAGTTGTACTACAGTTAGAGTAAGAGGTAGATGGGACAAAAGGAAAATGGCAACAACAAGTAAGGAGGTGAAAGTGTGTAAACTAAGGAAGGAGGAAGTTAGGGTGAGATAGAGCAACTACAGTATTGGCAGAAAGGGGGCTTGGTGCAAGTATGAGTAGTGGGGGGGTTGAATAGGGTTGGAATAATTTAAAAATGCATTAATTAGAATGTGGGGCAGAAGTTTGGGCTATAGGAGGGTGGGGGCAGGAGGAAAGAGGAGTGATTGGTGGAATGATGAAGTAAAGGGTGTGATAAAAGAGAAAAAGTAGCTTATGAAAGATTTTTACAAAGCAGACGTGTTTTAATATGCCATAATAAACAATATAAATAACATTAAACATGTTAAATACTCCAGAATATAAATAATATTTGGCATAACACCGAGCAGTTCGACGAAGGTATGAAGAGGATATATGGTATACAAGTACCATTCTCCTATCCTTGTCTTGGGGCTTATATTAGAGAAAACGGAGTAGGTAGCACAGGGTTGTGATATACACTCATACTGCACCATTAACGTGAAGCAAAAAACTATTTTCTCTATATAGATTATCACACATAGCAGCATATTGGTAGAGAACGGATAACCCAAAAAAGTCAACGTGGCTTATTTTTAGTACCTGGCTTGGGTTAGCCATATGTATATGATTTTTGGTAAATATTCGATTCCCAGCCAGGGTAGAAACATTAGGCATGTTTCTTTACACCTGTTGTCTATGTTTACCCATCAGTAAATGGGTTACCTGGGTGTTAGCCGACTAGTGTGGGTGCTATCCTGGGACACTGACCTAATTTTTGAAATACTCAGCATAACAAGCAGCCTTCTATAAAGTAGTATGTCACTGATGACAGCTAGGTCTGTATACCTTGTACATGTACGTGTAGTAAATAAAGATATTACAGTGGACCCCCGCATAGCGAACTTAATCCGTGCAAGAGGGCTGGCCGTTATGCGAAATGTTCGCTATGCGAATTAATTTTCCCCATAAGAAATAATGGAAATAAAATTAATCCGTGCAAGACACCCAAAAGTATGAAAAAAAATTTTTTTTACCACAAAAAAATGTTAATTTTAGTACACACAAACTGAAAAAGGCATGCACAATTACATGACACTTACTTTTATTGAAGATCTGGTGATGATTGATGGGATGGGAGGAGGGGAGAGAGAGTGTTAGTGTTTAGAAGGGGAATCCCCTTCCATTAGGACTTGAGGTAGCAAGTTTTTTTCTGGGGTTACTTCCCTTCTTCTTTTAATGCCACTAGGACCAGCTTCAGAGTCACTGGACTTCTTTCGCACAACATATCTGTCCATAGTGGCCTGTACCTCTCGTTCCTTTATGATTTGTCTAAAGTGGTTCACAACAGTGTCATTGTAACAGTCACCAGCACGGCTTGCAATAGCTGTGTGAGGGTGATTTTCATCAAAAAAGGTTTGCACTTCAAGCCATTTTGCACACATTTCCTTAATCTTTGAAGTAGGCAATTCCTTCAATTTCTCTCTCCCCTCCTTTGAACCAGTTTCCCCAGGTCTGGCCTCTTGCTCTGAAGTTGATCTATCAGCTCATCAGTGGTTAGTTCTTCATTGTCCTCCTCCACCAACTCTTCCACATCCTCCCACTAACCTCCAACCCCAAGGACTTCCCCAATTCCACAATTGATTCCTCAACTGGTATACTACTCCTCTCAGGGTTAGCCTCAAACCCTTCAAAATCCCTTTTGTCTACACATTCTGGCCACAGTTTCTTCCAAGCAGAGTTCAAGGTTCTCTTAGTCACTCCCTCCCAAGCCTTACCTATAAGGTTTACACAATTGAGGATATTAAAGTGATCCTTCCAAAACTCTTTTAGAGTCAATCGAGTGTCTGTGGTCACTTCAAAGCACTTTTGAAACAGAGCTTTTGTGTACAGTTTCTTGAAGTTTGGAAATGACCTGCTGGTCCATGGGCTGCAGGAGAGGAGTGGTATTAGAGGCAAAAACTTCACCTTAATGAAGCTCATGTCCCCATAAAGTCGCTCTGCCACGTCTGTAGGATGACCAGGGGCATTGTCTAACACCAGGAGCACTTAAGGTCTAATTTCTTTTTCAGTTAGGTAATCTTCACATTGGGGGCAAATGCATGGTGTAACCAGTTATAGAAAAATTCCCTAGTGACCCATGCCTTACTGTTTGCCCTCCACAGCACACACAATTATCCTTGAGGACATTCTTTTGCCTGAACGCTCTGGGAGTTTCAGAGTGATACACTAATAAAGGCTTAACTTTGCAATCACCACTAGCAATGGCACACATCAACAAAGTAAGCCTGTCTTTCATAGGCTTATGTCCTGGGAGTGCCTTTTCCTCCTGAGTAATGTACGTCCTGCTTGGCATTTTCTTCCAGAACAGGCCTGTTTCATCACAATTAAACACTTGTTCAGGTTCCAGTCCTTCAGTTTCTATGTACTCCTTGAATTCATGCACATATTTTTCAGCCGCTTTGTGGTCCGAACTGGCAGCCTCACCATGCCGTATCACACTATGGATGCCACTACGCTTCTTAAATCTCTCAAACCAACCTTTGCTGGCCTTAAATTCACTCACATCATCACTAGTTGCAGGCATTTTTTTAATTAAATCGTCATGCAACTTCCTAGCCTTTTCACATAGATCGCTTGAGAGACGCTAACTCCTGCTAGCTGTTTTCATTTATCCACACCAATAAGAGTCTCTCAACATCTTCCATCACTTGCGATCTTTGTTTCGAAAACACAGTTAACCTTTGGCAACAACAGCTTCCTTGATTGCCGTTTCTTGCCCACAATAGAAGAGATGGTTGATTTTGGTTTCTTGTACAACCTGACCAGGTCGGTGATACGTACTCCACTTTCATACTTATCAATGATCTCTTCTTCATTTCAATGGGTATTCTTACCCTTTGAGGTGTAGGGTTGGCACTAGAAGCTTTCTTGGGGCCCATGGTCACTTATTTTCCAGAAACACCACCGAAAAACACTGTAATAATACGAAATATTCCGAGTGTATGCTTGAATGTTACCGCGGAGGCTGGCTGGTAAACAATGGGACGGGCGGCACATGTGAGGCTGGCTGAGGGCGCACATTGGACGCGTCTCGACGAAGGCCGCTGAGCGGGTTTTTGTCCACTATGCGGTGGCAAAATTTTAGCGAACAAAGCGTCCGCTATGCGGATTGTTCGCTATGCAAGCCGTTCGCTATGAGGGGGTCCACTGTATTATTATTATTATTATTATTATATTATTATTATTATTTCTCAGTTGTTTGTTGGGTTTCTTATTCAAACTTGGGCAATGTATGATGGAAAGATACTTCTTCACGTACACCAAAGATGAAAGAAATCAGACCATAAATAGCGGAGTTAACTTCTCAGCCATTAGTGGCCGCTTAGCGGTATATTTTGTATGTTTTGTGGTTATATTCTCATTTTTTGGTCTCATTTGATAGAATGAAATATATTACAGAAATAGATATGATTTTGATTGCTTTCATGATGAAAAGTACCTTGAAATGTGCTCACAGTAGCGAAAATGTTTTGTTCTTTAGCGAAGCTCAAGAGTAAACAAATGACGTCACCGTCCAATACCTGTCCGCCTGCCAGTCCAAATTCCAATAAGTAGTCTGGGTTGACATTATTTATACAATTATTACAATAATGCAGTAGTCTGCATAAGAGTAAATCTTTTATTTTTTTTGTGTGAATAAAAATTCCAAATGGTAAGCAAGAGTAATATAAGAGGGGCCTGAGCCATAACTAATGAACAGAGAAAATTTTATTTTAGTGCCAGGAATGCCTGCATTGTTTATTCTGGACCCTATTTTGAAATTGGCATCTGTTGAAATTTGTGTGAAATCGGCCAAATTGCCAATTTCTGACCACTTTATTGGGTAGTTGAAATAAGTGAATGGGCGGTTTCTTGTACTCAGTTGACAGACTAGAAGTAAATAAGTTTATTCAGGTATACACAAATACAGTTACATAGATTATCATACATAGCAGTGTATGTATAAAAACCTAGGATAACCCAGAAAAGTCAGACAAAGTGACTTATTTCCAGTACCTGGCTTGGGCTTGCCATATATGATTTTTGGTAAATATTTTTTTTTCTCGGTTGTTTGTTGAGATATCTCATTGAAACTTGGGCAATGTATGAAGGAAAGATGCTTCTTAACATACAACAAAAATAAAAAAGACGGATGATAAATAAGGGAGTTCGCTTCTCAGCCATTAGCCGCCTCTTTGCAGTATATTTCGTATGGTTTTTATGGTTGTACTCTCATTTTTTTTTTTTGGACTCATTTGATAGAATGGAAGATATATTACAGAAATAGACATGATTTTGATTGCTTTCATGATAAAAAGTACCTTGAAATTGAGCTCAAAGTACCAGAAATGTTCGATTTTTGTGTCAGTCAAGTTGGTTAATTTTATTAAGTGTATTCTAACCTAACCACTCTGTAATCCGGCACACTCGGTAATCTGGCACACTAACAGGTCCCAATGACGCAGATTTTGTGATGGAGGACCTGTATAATAATAGACGGCTTCAAAAGGCCGCCACTAGATGGCACTGTTTACCACAACAAAGAGGGAGCGGTTGTAGCCGCCTCCACTTGTTACATAATGACATATTTTATTCATTCTGGAGTATTTATCAGGTTTCTATGTTATTTATATTGTTTGTTATGTCATATAAGATGAACTGTAATAGATAAATAAGCCATAGAGTTGATGACAGCGAAATATTCAAGGAGTATTTTGTCCGGTCTCCATACAAACTCTTGTCGGCTGCCGCTGCCACATTTTTTTTTTTTTCAACAAGTCGGCCGTCTCCCACCGAGGCAGGGTGACCCAAAAAAGAAAGAAAATCCCCAAAAAGAAAATACTTTCATCATCATTCAACACTTTCACCACACTCACACATTATCACTGTTTTTGCAGAGGTGCTCAGAATACAACAGCTTAGAAGCATATACATATAAAGATACACAACATATCCCTCCAAACTGCCAATATCCCAAACCCCTCCTTTAAAGTGCAGGCACTGTACTTCCCCATTTCCAGGACTCAAGTCCGACTAATGAAAATAAACCGGTTTCCCTGAATCCCTTCACTAAATATTACCTTGCTCACTCTCCAACAGATCGTCAGGTCCAAGTACCATTCGTCTCCATTCACTCCTATCTAACACGCTCACGCACGCTTGCTGGAACTCCAAGCCCCTCGCCCACAAAACCTCCTTTACTCCCTCTCTCCAACCCTTTCGAGGATGACCCCTACCCCGTCTTCCTTCCCCATAGATTTATATGCTTTCCATGTCATTCTACTTTGATCCATTCTCTCTAAATGACCAAACCACCTCAACAACCCCTCTTCTGCCCTCTGACTAATACTTTTATTAACTCCACACCTTTTCCTAATTTCCACACTCCGAATTTTCTGCATAAATAATTTACACCACACATTGCCCTTAGACAGGACATTCTCCACTTGCCTCCAACCGTTTTTCCTCGCTGCTGCATTTACCACCCAAGCTTCACATCCATATAAGAGTGTTGGTACTACTATACTTTCATAAAATTCCCTTCTTTGCCTCCATAGATAACGTTTTTTGACTCACATATACCTCAACGCACCACTCACCTTTTTTCCCTCATCAATTCTATGATTAACCTCATCCTTCAAAATCCATCCGCCGACCACATCAACTCCCCAAATATCTGAAAACATTCACTTCTTCCATACTCCTCCTCCCAATTTGATATCCAATTTTTCTTTATCTAAATCATTTGATACCCTCATCACCTTACTCTTTTCTATGTTCACTTTCAACCCCTTTTACCTTTACACACATTCCCAAACTCATCCACTAACCTTTGCAATTTTTCTTTAGAATCCCCATAAGCACAGTATCATCACAAAAAGTAACTGTGTCAATTCCCATTTTGAATTTGATTCCCCATAATTTAATCCCACCCCTCTCCCGACACCTAGCATTTACTTCTTTTACAACCCATCTAAAATATAATTTAAACAACCATGGTGACATTACACATCCCTGTCTAAGACCTACTTTTACCGGAATATTTTCCCTCTCTTCTACACACCCTAACCTGAGCCTCACTATCCTCATTAAAAACTCTTAACAGCATTTAGTAACTTCCCACCTATTCCATATACAGTGGACCCCCGGTTTACGATCAGCTCCCAATGCGACCAATTATGTAAGTGTATTTATGTAAGTGCATTTGTATGTGTATGTTTGGGGGTCTGAAATGAACTAATCTAATTCACAATATTCCTTATAGGAACAAATTCGGTCAGTACTGGCACCTGAATATACTTCTGGAATGAAATAATATCGTAAACAGGGGGTCCACTGTACTTGCACCATCTGCCACATTGCTCCTTTATCCACTCTATCATATGCCTTTTCTAAATCCATAAATGCAATAAAAACGTCCCTACCTTTATCTAAATACTGTTCACATACATGCTTCAATGTAAACACTTGATCTACACATCCCCTACCCACTCTGAAACCTCCTTGCTCATCCGCAATCCTACATTCTGTCTTACCTCTAATTCTTTTCAATTATAACCCTACCGTACACTTTTCCGCCACATATATGACATACATGTATTTTATTCATTCTAGAGTATATATCAGGTTTCTATGTTATTTATATTGTTTGCTATCTCAACAATGAAATGTGAAAGATAAATAAGGATATTAAAAAAAAAAATATTA
>NW_026464814.1:0-13736 GCF_026875155.1 Cherax quadricarinatus
GTTCCTGATTCTGTTTTTCAGTCGCTTGAATTGAAATTGTAGGGGGTTGCATTCTTTGTTGTTCAAGCAGACTGTTCGGGTTGCCAGTCGGTCAAGAAGTTAGTTTATTTGGGGAACTTTGTCAGTCACTTGTTTAAGTCTTATTCGAGTCTTGAGACATAGCTAACTACTTAAGACACTTACACGCATACACACTTTTGTACATATTTGTAATATCTTATTAAATGTTAATGTACCTGACGGTACTTAAAGAATTATAAATGTGATATTGCTTTCAGCACAATAATATTGAACTCGAGAGATTGATTTTATTTTGATTGCTGAAATTTAAATTTTAATTTGATAATATACCTCTAGACAACTTACTACTTAATAAATTTATTAAATTTTAATTTCTCTAGTTAGTAGCCTACCAGTTATAATCCAAAAAGCACTATTGAACCATTACTGAATTTTAATGGATAATTGGACAAGGATACTGACTACTTGTTACGAAAACCCAGTAACAGCGGGATGCTGAAGGGCAGTCCTTTCTATTTATTCACGGGAGATCTCTAAGCTTTTAGAATCGCATTTTTTGTAACATTGTTTACATGATGGTAGGATTGCTTGTGTCTTTTTTCTGTCTCGTAAACATGCAAGATTTCAGGTACGTCTTGCACTTCTACTTACACTTAGGTCACACTACAAAATACATGTACAAGCATATATATACACACCCCTCTGGGTTTTCTTCTATTTTCTTTCTAGTTCTTGTTCTTGTTTATTTCCTCTTATCTCCTTGGGAAGTGGAACGAATTCTTCCTCCGTAAGCTATGCGTGTTGTAAGAGGCGACTAAAAATGCCAAGAGGGAAGGGGCTAGTAACCCCCTTTTCCTGTATATATTACTAAATGTAAAAGGAGAAACTTTCGTTTTTCCTTTTGGGCCCCCGCCTCGGCGGGGTACGGCTGGTGTGTTGAAAGGGAAAAAAAGAAAGATATATATATACTACACACACGAATCACTTGACATTTCCTAGAAGTGCTGCACCTGTGGAAGTCTTTAAGACATGGTGTCATGCACAGTGGTGTTTTACAAATCCTTACACATAAAATGAGTGTCTCTGCATTGTGTGGGCATTTTTTTTGCATGGCACAAAAAAAAACACCTCTTCTGAGTCTTTTTCTTGGAAGCAGTAGCAGGCATTTTTTTAGGAAGTGATCACCAGGGCTCAGATGAGAAGGTAATTGTTGATAATTTTGGTGGGCGGTTTTCTATTGCAGGTTTGTTGTTACTGGTACTTGAATATTATTTGTCTGATGACAGACAAACAAAATCACCATATGGTGGTTTGTTTCTGGTCCTCATCTTTTTACATATTAGAGTGGACCCTCAGTTAACGACATCATCGATAACTTAAAAATAGGATAATGACATGTTTATGCGTCAAAATATTGGTGTTAATGACAAGAACTCGGTTAAAGTCCTTCGTCCCGAACGTGTCTGCGTGGCCTAAGTTGTCCAGCCACTCCATGTATGGCCAGGGGTGCCATTGTTTGCAAGTCAGTGAGGACGATTCCTTGTGTACATGCAATACATTTTGTATTATTCCATTGTTTTTAGTGCTTGTAACTGCTAAATAAGCCACCATGGGTCCAAAGAAAGCTTCTAGTGCCAGCCCTGTGGTAAAGAGGGTGAGAAATACTATTGAATTCCAGAAAGAGATCATCGCAAAATACGAAAGTGGAGTTGGGGTCTCAGAGCTGGCCAGGTTGTATAACAAACCCCATACAACCATCGCTACTATCTTGGCCAACAAAAAGGCAATAAAGGAAGCTGTTGTTGACAATGGTGCAAATATGGTTACAAAACAGAGATCGCAAATACGTACTACTACTATAAGATGTGGAGAGACTGTTGTTGGTGTGGATCAATGAGAAACAATTAACCCCAGAGGGTTAACCACCCAGGATAACCCAATTAAGCAGTGCATCATTGGGTCCTTAATCTTGTCCCCCAGGATGCGACCCACACCAGTTGACTAACACCCAGGTGAACAGAAAAAAATGCCTGGAACTAGCGCTCATATTGGTGAATTTAAGGCCAGCAAAGGTTGGTTTGAGAGATTTAAGAATTGTAGTGGCATACACAGTGTGATAAGGCATGATGAGGCTGAAAAATTCCAACCCCCAATAAGTGTTCAATTGTGATGAAACAGGCCTGTTCTGGAAGAAAATGCTAAACAGGACCTACATTACTCAGGAGAAAAGACACTCCGAGGACACAAGCCTATTAAAGGACAAGCTAACTCTCATGTTTTGTTGTAATGCTAGTGGGGATTGCAAAGTGATGCCTTTACTTGTGTATCACTCTGAAAATCCCATGTGTTCAAGAAAGTGTCTCATCACTCATCAGTACTCTTCAATAAAGGTAATGTCATTTTAGTATTTATTTATGTATTTTTTCTGCATGTCTCATTGTTTTCTTTGTAGGGATATGTATATTTCATGTAAAAAAATTTTGTTTAATACTTTTGGGTGTCTGGAAAGGATAATTGAATTTCCATATATTTCTTATGTGGAAAATTAATTCAGATAACGACGAAATCTGTTAAAGACAAGCTCTCTGGAACGATTAATGTTGTTAACTGAAGGTCCACTGTATAAGCATTGAGCATGGAAATGTCCAGAAGATGGAAAATGAGTTTTATGTACCACTAATAACTCTTTCAAACACAATTAGCAAACCCAATCTGCATGTCACATTTGTCCACTGAATGCATATTGAGGTGTAGTCCATCACAGCTGCAGGTTTTAGAATGGTTTCATTGGTCTCTCTATTCTGCCTGCCAGTGTCTGTCATTTCGTTAGGATGAACTATGATATGGCCTTGGATGCACTGGAAGAATGCTGATGTAATATACACAGACTTTGCAAAACATTTGACAAGTGTGATCATGGCGTAATAGCGCACAAAATACGTGCTAAAGGAATAACTGGCAAAGTGGGAGATGGATCTCAACTTCCTAACCAGTCAACACAGATTTAGTGGTCATCAAGTTAATCGGAGGCTGCCATAGTGAAGAGCTCTGTTCCATAAGGTACAGTACTCACCCCCATTCTGTTCCTCATCCTCATATCAGATATAGACAGATGTAATCCACAGCACCGTATCATCCTTTGCAGACGATACTAGGATCTGCATGAGGCTGTCATCTATTGAGGACACGGTTAACCTCCAAGAAGATATAAATCAAGTTTTCCAATGGCATCGGAAAACAATATGATATTCAATGAGGACAAATTCCAACTGCTCCATTATGGAAAACTCTGGCCATACAATAGAGTGGAAAAATAATGTAAGGGACCTGGGGAGTAGTAATGTCTGAGGATCTCACTTTCAAGGAATCACAACATGCCACGATCACAAGTGCAAAGAAAATGATAGGATGGATAATGAGAACGTTCAAAACGAGCCAATGATGATCGTTTTCAAAATCACTTGTTCTCTCTAGGCTAGAATACTCTGTACATTAACATCTCCATTCAAAGCAGGTGAAATTGCAGATTTAGAGAGTGTACAGAGAATCTTTACTGCATGTATAAGTTCTATCAAGTACCTGAACTACTGGGAACGCTTGGAAGCACTTGACTTGTACTCGTTGGAACGCAGGAAAATCCTAGAATGAATGGTCCTGAATCTGCACACAGAAATCACTCTCTACGAAAGCAAAAGACTGGGCGAGTGAGGCAAAATACCCCAATTAAAAGTAGGGGCACCATTGGTACACCGAGAAAAAACACCATAAGTGTCCGGGCCCAAGACTGTTCAACAGCCTCCTACCAAGCATAAGGGGAAAATTTCCAATAGGCCCCTGGCTGCCTTCAAGAGGGAGCTGGACAGATACCTAAAGTCAGTGCCGGATCAGCTGGGCTGTGGTTTGTACGTTGGACTATGTGCGGCCAGCAGTAACAGCCTGGTGATCAGGCCCTGATCCACTGGGAGGCCTGGTCGTGGACTGGGTCATGGGGGCATTGATCCCCAGAATAACCTCCAGGTAGACCTCCAGGTAAACTGATGACAAAAGTGTGACATATTGTTTGTCATGCCACCGAAATGCCACGATGTTTTTGGCAGCAAACGCCTGCACCTGACCTTTATGAGTGCCAGCATCGAACCTATGCATAGCTTAAGATTTGCACGCACTCTACCGCACAAAATCTGTCATGTTCACTCACAAAAAATCACTGAGTAAGGGCTTGTGTACCAGTTATCAGTATATAATATATGCCCCTTACCAAATATGGTTCCATCACTGTTCTAACCACATCACCAGAGATACCCATTAACATCCTGGTATCTTGCAATGTATTACTTCCAGTGTACACAGTAATATCCAATACAAGACCACTGTAGCAATCACAAAGCACAAACAACTTTATACCAAAAGTGTTTTCCTCTTGCTTGGTATATACTGCTTGAACGACAGTCTACCTTTGAACAGAATCAAAGACTCATCAATAACAAGCTTCCTGAAGGGATAAAAATACATATTGAATTTCTGTTTCAGATACACAAACACATTTCCTAATCTTATATAACCTGTCGTTTCTGTCAGGCCTGTTTGTCTGAGAAGTGTAACATACGTAGTAGTAGCACAAATCGATTCACTCATATTATATCACTGAAACCTGGGGTTGCAGTCAGGCGTTCTGTTGACCAGTATGATTTGACACTGTGCTTATAGTACACATGTGGCATAAGCATTATTGTGGCAAAGAAAAGATACATCTCAGCCACAGTTGTCTCCTTCCACTGGTGTAGGGTAATTTTGGTGAAAGTATTGTGTTTGCCATGGTGTAATCGAAGTATCTGTTGCTTTCCCTGACAATAATTTCCATCAGGGGTTCGTCAAAGAATAACTCGAAACATTCTAGTTCAGTGGCATTGTTCCCAAGTGTACAAGATGGTCGTATTCCACTTTGACTTTCATCAAACTGATGGGGATTGGAAACAAAATTGTCAGCTTCCTGCCAATCCCAGGTGCGGTCTGCTGTGGGTACTGGATATTGACAGGTGGTTGTGGAGGTTGGTGTGGTGGGTGGGTGGGGGATGGTGGCCTTTGTTGTAGTTCAGCTGAGTCAGCGGCGTGGGTACAACTGAACGTGAACAAGACGGCCCAGCACCAGAGGTTGAAGGTTGAGGGTCATCTAGGTTTTTCTAGCCATTACCGTATTATGGTCATTAGTTTCGGTCACAACTCATCAAAACTTTGAAAGTCATCAAAACTGACACTTCCATCTGTATTAAAACTGTTACTGAGGAACAAAAGTGTCCCAATCCGCTGAGGAGTGAGGTGTTTCTTACTGCGAGGCATGGTGACCAAGGTGTATTTAAAAAGGCGTTCCCACAATGCACCACTGGGTCTCCGATTTGTTTCCTACTGTGCACACTGACCACACAGCCCCATTCTCTCACAACTAGCCTACCAGCCTTTTCCCCCCTTGATTTGAAGGCACTAGAATTTATGCGTACTAGTATTTCAATAACCCTGGCATGTAAATGTACTAGTAGGTCGAAAACCCGATAGAAGGTTGTGTCATGCCTTGCTGTTTCTTAATTTATAATTTTATTTTTCTTAAAATCATTTTGCAATTATATGCATATACTAATCTACTAATTATAAAAATATTCTAATTAAAAGTTTTTTTATTTCAGCATGAGAATAATGGTTAATTCCAATCACATGCTACTGTTGTAGTATGCTTCGATTCTTCATTGAATTACTTGCTGGTCTATGGCGCATCATTCTGGTTATGATTGGGCTTGGTACACCACAAACAGCAATCTCGGACAAGTTAGAAATCTTTGTCAGGACCAATACTGGGGAAAAGGTGAGCTACAACATTAAAACTTGTTATTAATTACATTTGATTCCAATATGTCCACTGCCATTATGTAGTTGCAACATTTGTTTGAAAAAGTATGCATGGGCTCTAACTCTTTGGCAGTGTGCACACATGCAAGCCAGTGTGCACACTGACCTGTGATTTTTGGGACTCAACTGCCATGGGTCCCACCCATTATGTGATTTGATTGCAGTCATGTTATTACTGTTTTATGAGTCATTTTGTTGAAGTTTCTAGTTTTAGTTCTATTAAAGAGCTGTACAGTGACCCTCAGTTAACGATGCTATCGGATAGCGATAAAATTGGATACCGATGCTTTTTTGTGTCAAAATATTGGCTCGGATAACAATGAAAAATTCAGTTAAGGACATTTGTTCTGACATGTCCCCGCAGCCTGAGCCCATGTACAGGGTAGTGTGCCATTGTTTACAAGCCAGGGAGGACAATTCCACGCGTACATGCGATATATTTTGTATTATTCCATTTGTTTAAGTGCTTGTAACTGCTAAATAAGCCACCATGGCCCAAAGAAAGTTTCTAGTGCCAGCCCTGTGATAAAGAAGGAAAGAAACACAATAAAATTCAAGAAAAAACTCGTAGCAAAGTACCAAAGTGGAGGAAGAGAGAGGGGAGAATGTGCCTTCTGCAGTGATTCTACAATATGTACGATACTAAAGCAGCAGGTATCGATAAAGGCTTTAGTGCCAGCCAGCAACAAAGTGTAGAATTAACAGCGTAGCAAATAAGATAAGTAAGTAAGCGATAGAAAAACGACATGAAAGTAACTGTCCAATGTTGTTGGATGTGTTTTCGGGCCAATGAATATAACGCCGCCCTGCTACGTATCTTCCACCACCCTAAACCCCTGCCAGCATCTCCTCCCTAAAACTAACTAATTAAACTTACATCTCCAAGGTAAGTGTAAATATAAAAGTAAGTATAAAAGTAAATATATAAGTGTAAATATAAAAGGACCCAATGGAAATAAGTCACTTTGACTCTTTTGGGTTATCCTAGGTACTTCACACACATGCTGCTATGTATGATAATCTATGTACGTAACTGTAATTTGTGTTATACCTGAATAAACTTACTTACTTATTTATAAATTAAAATGATATTTCTTATTTTAAATTAAAATATAAATATTTCTTATTTATAAATTACATACATATATTGTTTGTGGATAGTGGTGGTGGCAGAAGCCTTCTCCACCACTAATATGTACGGTTTCTCTCAGTGGCCATTATAAAATCAACAACAACACTTGCAGTACTTTCTCCTCACATACATTATGACATATTTTATTCATTCTAGAGTTTATATCATATTTCCATGTTATTAATATTGTTTATTATTTTTATTTATTTTATTTATTATCACACCGGCCGATTCCCACCAAGGCAGGGTGGCCCGAAAAAGAAAAACTTCACCATCATTCACTCCATCACTGTCTGCCAGAAGGGTGCTTTACACTACAGTTTTTAAACTGCAACATTAACACCCCTCCTTCAGAGTGCAGGCACTGTACTTCCATCTCCAGGACTCAAGTCCGGCCTGCCGGTTTCCCTGAATCCCTTCATAAATGTTACTTTGCTCACACTCCAACAGCACGTCAAGTATTAAAAACCATTTGTCTCCATTCACTCCTATCAAACACGCTCACGCATGCCTGCTGGAAGTCCAAGCCCCTCGCACACAAAACCTCCTTTTACCCCCCCCCCAAACCCCTTTCCGGGCCGACCCCACCCCGCCTCCTTCCACTACAGACTGATACACTTTTAAAAGCATTTGTTTTCGCCCCATTCTCCTACATGTCCGAACCACCTCAAAAAACCCTTCCCAGCCCTCGGAAACAGTTTTGGTAATCCCGCACCTCCCCCTAACTTCCAAACTACGAATTCTCTGCATTAATTCACACCACACATGCCCCACCCACATTCATTAGATAAATTTTGAAGATAAATAAAGCCGTAGAGATATTAGCGTCGTATTGAACTAATAAAATTTTCCTTCCTCTCCCTCCTACTGTCTGCTACACCCCCTGCAGTCGCTCCCCCCTGCATGTCTGCTACACCCCCCCAGGCGCTACCCCCCCTGCATGTCCCCTACCCCCCTCATGTCTCTACAAACCCCCGCATTCTGCTCACCCCCCTGCATGTCTCTACCCCCCCTGCATGCTGCTACAAAACCCCCCCGCAGTCTGCTATACCCCCCTGCATGTCTGCTCCACCCCCCCATGTCTGCTACACCCCCCCGCATTCTGCTATACCCCCCTCATGTCTGCTAACCCCCCCTGCAGGCGCTACACCACCTGCATGTCCTCAAAAACCCCCGCATGTCGCACACCCCTTCTGCCCCCGCACTCCCTGATGCTGCTACACTTCATCAAAAAACTATTAAAAAAACATCTTTTCCAAGGTAAATGCAAATATTTTCTTATTTATAAATTACAGTGGAACCTCTACTTGCTAGTTTAATCCATGCATGACCTTGCTCGCAACGGGATTTGCTCATTTGCAGAGACAGTTTTTCTCATTTAAATTAATTGAAATACAATTAATCCATTCCATTTGGAATTCTGTATTCAGAAATTTTTCGCTAATATCACTTTACGGCTTATTATCTATCTCACTTGATCTGATATGACATAATAAACAATATAAATAATATAGAAACCTGATATATACTCTAAAATAATAAAATATGTAATTCCGTGTAGTGGTATTGGGGCGGTGTCGGCGGGGGACGAGAGAGTGCCTGGAGCCCGGGACAAAATACTTCTTAAAATAATTTCGCTAATATCATCTGTAGGGCTTATTTATCTATCACAGTTCATCTGATATGACATAACAAACAATATAAATAACATAGAAACCGATATATACTCTAGAATGAATAAAAAAATGTCATTATGTGTGGCGGCAGCAGAGGGGGCCCAAAAGAGAGTTTGTCTGGAGACAGGGGCAAAAATGCACCTTGAATATTCGCTATCATCAAATCTACTATTTATTTATCTATCACAATTCATCTAATATGAAATAATAAACAATATAAATAACATAAAACCTGATATATACTACTCTAGAATGAATAAAAAAAGTCATTATTTTAACGGGTGGAGGCAGCCACAACCACTCCATCTTTGATGTGGTAAACCACTGCCATCAATGACGGGCTTTTGAAGCTGTCTGTTATTATAATTATTATTATGTAGTACATTATTATATATGTATTATTATTATGCATATTATTATTATTATTCTGTAAAATTTTGTAGACGGGGAGATGGAGGTATTGGGTAGATGGCGAAAAATACTTTGAGGAACTTTTAAATGTCAATGAAGAAAGTGAGGCGGTAATTTCATGCACTGTCCAGGAGGTAAATTTCCATCTTTTAGGAGTGAAGAAGAGCAAAATGTTAAGTGTTGGGGGGGGGTGCGTGAGGCATTACATAGAAAGAAAGGGGTAAAGCAGCTGGAGCTGACAGGATCATGACCAAAATGTTAACCCTTTCAGGTTTTCGAGTAATAGTGCAGCTTTCGCACCAGGGTTTTTGATGTACTAGAACGCCTAAATTCTAGAGCCTTCAAAACTAGCGAGAGAAAGCTGGTAGGTCTACATATGAAAGAATGGGTCTATGTGGTCATTGCGCAGAAAAAAAAATCCTGCAGCACAGGGTTTAATGGAAAAAAAAATAAAAAGTGACCAATTTTTGGATTAAAACAGTGACTTTGCCGTATTTCGTATGGTTTTAGGGTTTTGTATTCTAGTTTTTCCTGCTTTCATTTTATAGAAGGGAAGACAATTACAAAAATTTGAGATGATTTTGACTAAAATACAGAAATTTCGATTTTTTACCAATTCAAAAATAAAAAAAATCATCCCAAACTCCAATACACATCAACGGTACTAAATTCTTTCACAAGTCCGCTGATATTTTTAACCCTTTTTCACTAACCAGAAATCTGCATAACAGTAAATCTTCGTTTTTTGTAAGAAAAAAATTCAAATGAAAGCAAAAAAAATAAAGGGGGGCCGGGACGTGATTAAAGAAAAAAAACTTGCATTTTAATGCCAGGGAAACTGTCTTTTTATCTGGGCCCTAATTTTGGAAAATTTGGGATCTTTGAAAAATTTGTGAATTGGCAAAATTTCCAAATTTTTAAAACCCCTTATTTGGATATTGAAATTGGTAAATGGGGGGGTTTCTTGTCTCATTCTAGAAAAATATTCTATGAAATAAATATGATTTTTGTCGACAGTACATTAAATTGGGGAAAATAGGCTCAAAGTTGGGGAAATCGCCATGTTTATCATCGACAAGACTACTAACTTTTGAGAACATAATTTCCCAAAATTTTTCCATAAATTTTTTACTTTTGGTGTCATTATGATCGGAAAATTTTTTATCATTTCAAAAAGAAAATTTTTTTTTTTTTCCCGAAAAATTTTGACCCTGAAACAAGTTTAGGAGAGGGCCTCTCGACCCTGAAAGGGTCAAAAGGGGATATATAGTGTTGATGGTTGTATTTTTGTTAATAAATTATGAAAAGGGAAGGTACCAAAGGGATTGGCAGAAAACAGTATAGCCCTTTATATAAAGGGAAAAGGGAAAAAAAGAATTGAAAAAAATTATAGAGGAATTAGTTTACTGATGTATCATCGTAGGGGAAAGGGAAGGGGGGGTAGGGGCGGCCTAGAAAGGGTTGAGGAGGGGGTAAAGGATTTTTGTGTGCGGGGGGTTTGGACTTCCACAGCGTGCGGACGTATTTAAGGGAGTGAAGGGAGACGAATGTTTTTTAATACTTGACGTGCTGTTGGATGTGAGCAAAGTAACATTTATGAAGGGGTTCAGGGAAACCCGGGCAGGCCGGACTTGAGTCCTGAAGATGGGAAGTACAGTGCCTGCACTCTGAAGGAGGGGTGTTAATGTTGCAGTTTAAAAACTGTAGTGTAAAGCACCCTTCTGGCAAGACAGTGATGGGGTGAATTTATGGAAAAGTTTTTCTTTTTCGGGCCACCCTGCCTTGGTGGGGAAATTTGGCCAGTGTGATAATAAAAAAAAAAAAAAATCTGTAATGGATCATTGGGCTCTTTTACCCTGCAGTTCATTAACAGCTGATGGTAAAAACTGCTTCAGATTTGTCAGGGTCCTCTAGCAGCAGCATGGAACTGCTTCACATAACTGCTTTCAATGTTAACTGTTTCCTTCAGGTTCTTCGCATCTCTTCTTCTGTTATCTGACTCCCTTCTATCTGCATTGAGCTCGGCCAACATTTCTCTGGAATCCCTGTCATCATCATCTTCTAAGAGCTCATTCACATCTTCTTCCTTCATATCTTTAAAACCATCACCTGGTAATCTCCTTGCCAGCTGATCAATTTCCTGAGCTTGACTCAAGTAAGGAAAAACCCGTGAAAGGGAAATTTAACTACAGAAAACCATAACTTTGCCCAGCCTGCATTCAGAGTTGATTGGGGGACATATTCTATGCACTTCTAGCAAAGCTGATAGCATCTGCAATGTTAAATTTATTCCAGAGATTGGTATGTTGTAGTTACACTTGAATGACTTAATAACTCCCAATCCAGTGGTTGCATTAAGATATGTATTTGGAGGTAAAAATACAACTTTACACAGGGGTCACATCCAGCAAAGCTTCTGGATGAGTCAGGGAATTATCAAGAAGGGAAGAAAGCCTTGAAGTCAAGTTCTTGCTGGGGCAGGTAAAACTTGACCTCAGGAATAAAGTGATGCTTTAACCAGTCAATAAATTTTTCTTCTGTCATCCATGCGACTTTCACCTTCAAATTACTGGTAAGGTTTTTATCTACACCTTTCAAAGCATGATGATTCTTAGAGTGGTAAATAACCATGGCTTACACTTGAAATTACCTATGCATTACCGCAAAGGAGCAAGGTGAAATGATCCTTTGCGCCTTGAAGCCTGGTGCATTTTTTCTCTTGCTGACTGATGTAAGTTCTTGTTGGCATTTTCTTCCAAAAAAGCACTTGTCTCATCAGCATTAAACATTTGATGTGGCTCATAGCCACCCTCAGAAAAAAATTTCCTGAAATTCGGCAGGGAAATTATTTGCAGTGTATGATCAGCCGAAGCACTTTCCACCAGAAAACTAATATTATGTAACTTATTATGCAACTTAAAGGTGTGGAACCAGCCTGTACTAAACACTTTTTCGGGCCTTCCTTCCTTATCACAAAACTACTTTAAACAACTGTAAGGCCCTTTTCCCTAATTAAGATGAAATTAAGTGGTACACCTTTCTTTGTTTTGGGGTTTCAATTCACTCAAGTAATAAGTTTTTTGTTTTATTTATTTTTTTGGATCTATGTGTCATTCTTTTTATGAGATGACATCCTGGGTTAGTCATTACACAAGCTCGTATATTTACCTCATTCTTTTTAATTGTATGTACTGATGCTTTATTTAAACCCCTTTTAGGGTTTCCGACTACTAGTACGGCTTACGTACCAGGTATTGACGTACTAGTATGCCTAAATTCTAGCGCCTTTAAATCTAGCAAGAGAAAGCTGGTAGGCCTGCATATGAAAGAATGGGTCTGTGGTCAGTGTGCACAGTATAAAAAAAATCCTGCAGCACACAGTGCGTAATGAGAAAAAAAACTTAGACTGTGTTTTTGTTTTAAAAAAAGCGACTTTGCAGTGTATTTTCGTATGGGGATTTATGGGTTTTATTCTAGTTTCCTGGTCTCATTTTATAGAATGGAAGACATATTACAAAAATGAGATGATTTTGATTGGTTTCACAATGAAAAGTACTTTGAAATTGAGCTCAAAGTAGCCAAATGTTCGATTTTTTGCCAAAGTTCCCAAAGTAAACAAATCATGCCACTCTCCCAATACACATCAACTGGTGAGTCTAATATTCTTTCAGAAGTGCACTGATATTATTTATACCATTTCTACACTAATGCAGTAGTCTGCATAATAGTAAATCTTCTATTTTTTTTGAGAATAAAAATTCGAAGTGGAAAGCAAATGAAAATTAAGAGGGGCCTGGGGACATGACTGATGAACAGAGGAAATGTTATTTTAGTTGCCGGGAATGTCTGTCTTTTTTATTCTGGACCCTTTTTGGAAAATTTGGGATCTTTTTAAATTTGTGTAAAATTGGCAAAATTGCTAATTTCTGACCACTTTATTGGGTATTTGAAATTGGTAAATGGGGGTTTCTTGTACTCATTCGATAAAAGAAATGGAGTTCTAGCGAAATAGTTATGATTTTTGCTGACTAGTACACTGGAATTGGCTGAAAATAGGGCTCAAAGTTGGCGAAATCACCGATGCGTAAACATCGTCGAGACTGCTAACTTTGCGAGAGCATAATTCCGTAAGTTTTCCATGAATTTTCATACTTTTGGTGTCGTCATGATCGGGAAAAGATTCTCTACCTTTTCAAAGAAAAAGTTTTTTTTTTTTTTTTTTTTTTCCCACCCTGAGAGCAAGTGTTGGAGAGGGCCTCTCAACCCTGAAAGGGTTAAGGCTGTAGGTTCTTGCTATAATCCACCACATGGAGCCACTCTTAAGCTTGTCTAATATCTTGATTTTCTTTGTAACTCCAAGACTTAACTCTTAACCCTTTCTTGCCACTTTCAGCAGCACTTGTATGCCTATTTGGGGGTCATGATTGCTTGGCAGATACAAGATATGGCAATTAAAAGATCAAAACATAAATCGCCAAACAAAAGCTAGTTCCTAGGAGAGCATGGTCTTAGATGCATATGAATGGAAGATTGGAACAAAGGTGGCAGGGGATGGGGATAGGTCTTCCCCCCCGACACGTGGGTCTAAAACCCACCCG
>NW_026464815.1:0-13340 GCF_026875155.1 Cherax quadricarinatus
TCAAACTTTCCCCCCAAAAACCCTTCCCCAATTTATATCCTTTTCATCAAATCATTTGTACCCCATCACTTACTCTTTCTATTTTCACTTTCAACTTTTCACTTACAACATTCCTCAAACTCATCCACTAACCTTGCAATTTTTCTTAGAATCTCCCATAGCACAGTTCATCAGCAAAAAGTAACTGTCAGTTCCCATTTTGAATTTGTTCCCCATAATTTAATCCCACCCCTCTCCGAACACCCTAGATTACTTCTTTTAACAACCCATCTATAAATATATTAAACAACCATGGTGACATTACACATCCCTGTCTAAGACCTACTTTTACCGGGAAGTAATTCTCCCTCTCTTCTACATACCCTAACCTGAGCCTCACTATCCTCATAAAAACTCTTTACAGCATTTAGTAACTTACCACCTATTCCATATACTGCAACATCTGCCACATTGCTCCTCTATCCACTCTATCATATGCCTTTTCTAATCCTTAAATGCAATAAAAACTTCCCTACCTTTATCTAAATACTGTTCACATATATGCTTCAATGTAAACACTTGATCTACACATCCCCTACCCACTCTGAAACCTCCTTGCTCATCCACAATCCTACATTCTGTCTTACCTCTAATTCTTTCAATTATAACCCTACCGTATACTTTTCCTGGTATACTCAGTAAACTTATTCCTCTATAATTTTTACAATCTCTTTTGTCCCCCTTCCCTTTATATAAAGGGACTATACATGCTCTCCACCAATCCCTAGGTACCTTCCCCTCTTTCATAAGGTATTCAGGCTTAATCCAGGGAAGTGGGGCAAGGATCCAACTCCCTAGATCAAGAGCCCCTCACCAGCGTCAAGTAATCTCCCTTGAGGGGCTATCATGGAGAAGAGATGTCAGAGGAACCTGATGATCAGTTTGATGACTGACTGCTGCTGAACACTGCTGAGGGAGAGTCTTACTCAACACAAGTGAAAAAGCTTGAAAACTGATGTAATTATGTTTGTATGTATGGAAATTCCTGTCATATCTGTTATGCATATACAGGCATAGCTCCTTAACTCTTTCAGGGTCCATCCCATAGATCTACGGATCTGAAGCCAGGGTCCAAACCGTAGACCTATGTCATGAGCTCAGCTCACTCAGATAACCTGTAAGTGGTAAATTTGGTCCTAGATATGAGAGAACACATCTATATGTTTAATTTGCCAAAACTTGTAACCTAATACTTATCATAGTACTCAAGTCAACCACCCCAACAGTCAACTTCACTCTGCCAATTAGGCATCCTTAATCATACTTTATTTTTAAGTTAAGCATCCTACATTATTTTTAAGTTAAGCATCCAGATCAAACTTTAATCTTATTACAAACGTTGATCCTGATATCAACCTCTTAGTAAATAACTTACATGACCCTAGCAGCAACTGCTAGGGTCATGTAGACCAAGCAAGGACACTACTCAGAGGAAATAACAACATTACCGTTTTTAATTACAATTTCAGATCCTTAAGCAAACACTACAATAATAATAATAATAATAACTACTATGACCTCCTAGCATTGCTCAATTCCCCAAATGCCAGTATGTCTATCATTACTCTCACTGAAACTTGGCTAAAGCCTGGTGGTACAGATATCTATGCCATCCCTGGCTACACAGCCATACACAACTGTAGGCCAGACCAACAAGGAGGAGGAACATCTATATATTACTCTGATGAACTTGAATGTATAAACAATACTTGCACAAGGAATGAAGATGGAGAATATATTATAGCTCAATTTAAATCCAAAGACCTTAAAAAATCCCTAATAGTTGTAACTACACCTACCATCCGACTTACGACCTGCTCGACATACGTCCACTCGACTTACAACCGAGCATCTGGCAGCTGGGCTGGGCCGGCTGATGCATACCGCTGTACAATATTTGATGATACTCGTGGCGGCAATGTGCCATGCAGGCAGCATCAGTTTGAGTAACCCTGCCCTATCAGCAGCATCATACTGTATTAACTATACTAACTGGACAGTAAATTTCACCATGGCCCCTAAGAGGAAGTCTGAATCTTGCACTAGAGATTGTGGCAAGAAAGCAAGAAAGGCTCTTACTCTCGAAGTCTCTTTATTTGTTTTCACTGCTGCACATAAACCTGTCTGTATCTGTCTACCTATATATCTGTCTGTCTGTTTGCCTGTCTTTATGTCTTCCTGTGTCTGTCTTTCAGTCTGCCTGTGTGTGTGTCTTTCTGTCTGCTTGTCTCTGTCTCAGAGCTGCTCATGAACCAACAGGTATTACACATGAAGCAGAGTTGCCACATCTTCAATATGACGCTAATATCACTATACAGCTTATTTATCTATCACAATTCATCTAATATGACATAATAAACAATATAAATATCATAAAAACCTGATATACACTCTAGAATGAATAAAATATGAACTTAACTATGTACTTTAAACTCCACATCTTGCACCTGTGCTGGGTGTGCAGCTACACATTAAAATCACTAAGAGTGTGTTATTGGTCTTGAAGATGCCATATTAACCCTTTGAGGGTCGACAGGCCCTCTCCGAAACTCGTTCTCAGGGTCGGCCAAATTTAAAAAAAAAAAAAAAAATTTCTCTTGTGAAAAGATAGAGAATCTTTTCCCGATCATAAAGACACCAAAAGTTTTGAAATTTGATAGAAAAACTTACGGAATTATGCTCTCGTAAAGTTAGCGGTCTCGGCAATGTTTACGCATCGGCGAATTTTGCCCACTTTGAGCCCCATTTTCGGCCAATTTCACTGTACTAGTCGACAAAAAACATGAATATTTCGCTAGAACTCCATTTTTTCTATCGAATGGGTGCAAGAAACCACTCATTTATGAAATTCAAACTATCCAGTACAGTGGTCAGAATTTAGCAATTTTGCCAATTTCACACAAATTTCAAAAGATGCCAATTTCCGAATAGGTCCAGAATAAAACAAGAAAGACATTCCTGGCACTAAAATGACATTTCCTCTAGTCATTAGTCATGTATCAAGGCCCCTCTTATATTCTTTTTGCTTTCCACTTTGAATTTTTATTTTCACAAAAAATATAAGATTTACTGTTATGCAGACTACTGCATTAGTGTAAAAAAATGTATAAATATTATTGGTGCACTTGTAAAAGAATATTAGACTCACCAGTTGACGTGTATTGCACGCTTGGCACGATTTGTTTACTTTTGAAGTTTGGTAAAAATTGAACATTTCTGCTACTTTGAGCTCAATTTCAAGGCACCTTTCTTTGTAAAACCAGTCAAAATCATCTCAATTTCTATAATATGTCTTCCATTCTTTAAAATGAGACCAAGAAAACTAGAATACAACAATAAATACCATACGAAAATACACTGCAAAGTCGCTGATTTATTCAAAAAAAATGGTCAAAGTTTTTTTTTTCTCATTATGCACTGTGTGCTGCAGGATTTTTTTTAGACTGTGCACACTGACCACATAGACCCATTCTTTCATATGAAGGCCTACCAGCTTTCTCCCACTAGATTTGAGGCCGCTAGAATTTATGAGTACTAGTACGTCAAAAACCCCTATACGTAAGACGTACTAGTACGACGAAAACCCTCAAAGGGTTAAAAATGATAATAATAACACAATAATAATCACTCTGAGGCACATTAAATGTGCGTAAAATGTTAATATACACATTTTGCTTAATCCATCTATGATTTTTTTTTTCAAAATTATATAATAAACATGCTATGTAACAAATAAACATAAATTAACATAAGTATGAGATGTTTTTCTGGTTGGCTTGACAGATTGAACAAAAACCATTTGTGTCTGGGCTAGTAACAACAACAACAACCAGTTTGTTTACAAAACTCGTGAACCTTCTACACTCTCATTCTCTCTCTCGTTTTTTCATTTAATCTTGTTTACTCACCTCTCGCTCTACATTACAGATATTTCATTTATTTATTTATATATTTATTTTATGTCTTTGCAAACAGTACACTGAGATTTTGTATTTACAATAGTGGGTTGCAATGCAAAGAGAGCCTCTATTATGCCTAGGCATTATGGGCCAACTTAACATTACTGGCTTACAGACTACTTAACACTAAGGAGTAGTATATCATAGTTTTACAGTAGGATAGTAATTATTTCATAGTTGTACAGTAGAATATTAATTATAAATGAATCAAAATTTGTATAATAAAAAGATATATTTATATTCGAAAATGCTTTTTGTGAAAACAATGATTCAATTATATTCCTGTCAACAATGGATAAAAGGTTCAAAGTGATTGTTTCAGTTATGATGTGGGAGTACATAGGTGAGTAGGTGTATACTGAGTATTTAGCATTTAGCCTAGTGTAATTAAGTGGCTTCTGAGAAGAGTCTTAAAATGATTTTCAGACTGGGTTACTTTAATATCTTCTGGTAATGAATTCCATATTTTGGGGCCCTTTATGTGCATAGAGTTTTTACACAGTGTGATATGGACACGAGGTATATCAAAGAGATCTGTGTCTTGTGTTGTGGTCATGTGTCCTGTAAGTAATGAGGTAAGTAATGAGTGAACACTATTATTATACAGTGGACCCCCGCATACCGTTGGCATCACATACCGTTTATTCCGCATACCGCTCACTTTAATCGCAAAAATTTTGCCTCGCATACCGCTCAAAAACCCGCTCACCACTGTTCGTCCAAGACGCGTCCAGTGTGCGCCTTAGCCAGCCTCACATGTTCCGCCGGTGGCATTGTTTACCAGCCAGCCTCCGCGGTAGCATCCAAGCATACAATCGTAACATTTCGTATTATTACAGTGTTTTTGGTGATTTTATCTGGAAAATAAGTGACCATGGGCCCCAAGAAAGCTTCTAGTGCCAACCCTACAGCAATAAGGGTGAGAGTTACTATAGAGATGAAGAAGATCATTGATAAGTATGAAAGTGGAGTGCGTGTCTCCGAGCTGGCCAGGTTGTATAATAAACCCCAATCAACCATCGCTACTATTGGTGGTACAGCTGCTGCTGCTGCTGCTGCACTGTCAGCTGCTGCTGCTGCTGTAGCATCGTCTGCTGCTGCTGTAGCACTGTTGATGGTGTGGCTTATTGAGAATATACCAAGAAACAATTAACCCCAGAGGATTTGCCACCCAGTATAACCCAAAAAAGTCAGTGTCATCGAAGACTGTCTAACTTATTTCCATTGGGGTCCTTAATCTTGTCTCCCAGGATGCAACCCACACCAGTCGACTAACACCCAGGTGAACAGGGAAAAATGCCTGGAACTAGTGCTCATATTGGTGAATTTAAAGCCAGCAAAGGTTGGTTTGAGAGATTTAAGAATTGTAGTGACATACACAGTGTGATAAGGCATGTTCTGGAAGAAAATGCCAAACAGGACCTACAGTACTCAGGAGGAAAAGGCACTCCCAGGACACAGTGTCTCATCAGTCATTGCTGCATCTTCAATAAAGGTAAGTGTCATTTATTCTTCATTTAGTAGACTAGTACATGCACAATATATACTGTGCATGTACTACTCTACTATTGTGCATGTATCCTTCTCTTTGTGTGTAGGAAAATGTATATTTCATGTGGTAAAAATTTTTTTTTCATACTTTTGGGTGTCTTGCACGGATTAATTTGATTTCCATTATTTCTTATGGGGAAAATTCATTCGCATACCGATTATTTCGCATACCAATGAGCCCTCTTGCACGGATTAAAATCGGTATGCGGGGGTCCACTGTATTATAGTTTAATAATAATAATAATATATTATTAATATTAGTACATACATATTATTGTAATAATAATAATACAGTGGACCCTCGAGTTTCGTGAAATTCGACCTTCGGCAAGTTTTTTGGCAAAATTTGGCCTTGAGTTTCGTGATTAGACTCGTGTTTTGGCGACCGTCCGGTACCCGTCCGCCCGTCACCGCGCACACCAAGCCAGTCTCCCACGCCATTCACGCTTAGTGTGCCATTGTTTACCAACACGTGACCATCAACCTGCGGGTTCATACAATACATTTCATAATAATCTATTGTTTTTTGTGCTTGCAACTACTAAATAAGTCATCATGGACCCAAGGAAAGCTAGTGCAAGCCCTTTGGTAAATAAAGTGAGGAACACGATCCAGAGGGATTTTGAAGGGTTTGAGGCAGACCCTGTCCCTGCCGACCCTCTGCCTGTTATGGAAGGTGTTGTGGCATTGGGCATGTCCATGGGGATGGAGGTGAGTGATGGAGATGTGGAAGAGTTGGTGGAGGACCACAGGGAAGAGCTAACCACTGACGAACTGCAAGAGCTTCAACTGGAACAGCATCAGACCACAGCCAAGGAACTTGCTTCAGAGGAGGAAAAGAGAGTGAAGGAGGTTCCTTCTTCAGTGATTAAGGACATGTGTGGAATGTGGAATGAGTTGCAAAGTTTTGTTGAAACAAGCTGAAACAAGCCATATCTGCAACATGTACAATGACAGTGTTGTGTCCCACTTCAGGGAATCTTAAAGAAACGCCAGAAAAAGACCTCTCTGGACAGATATTTTGTGCGACAGGGGTCCAGTGACTCTCAAGTTGTTCCCAGTGGCATTAAAAGAAGAAGGGAAGTAACCCCAGATAAGGACTTGCTACCTAAAGTCCTAATGGAAGGAGATTCTCCTTCCAAACAATAGTGTACACCTTCCTCCTATCCCCTCTTTCATCCACCCAGAAGTCTTCAGTAAAGGTAAGTGTAATGTTATTGTTATTTTTTATATGTATGTACTGTACATGATTTCTCACTGATTTGAGTATATAAATATTTATTTAATTTGAAAAAAATATTTTATTTTAATATTTTTGGGTGTCTGGAACGGATTAATTTTATTTCCATTATTTCTTATGAGGAAAATGGTTTCGAGTTTCATGAATTTCGACTTTCGGCAGGCTCTCTGGAATGGATTAATCACGAAACTCAGGGATCCACTGTAATAATAATAATAATAATTATTAATATTATTAATTTAGGGCACTGGAGCACAGATCTAGTACTGGATAGCACTGTATAGCACTTTGTCTGGATTTTTTGGGTTATCCTAGGTAATTTTACTATGTATGATAACTTTACTTATGTGCAACTGTGAGAGAGAGAGACAGAGATAGAGACAGATACAGGTCCTCCATCACAAATCCGGCATCACTGGGACCTGTAGTGTGCCAGATTACTGAGTCTGCCAGATTACAGAGTAGTTAGGTTAGAATACACTTAATAAAATTAACCAACTTGACTGATGCAAAAATTGAACATTCCTGGTAATTTGAGCTCAATTTCAATGTACTTTTCGTCATGAAAGCAATCAAAAAAATGTCTATTTCTGTAATATATCTTCTATTCTATCAAATGAGTCCAAAAAAATGAGAATACAACCATAAAAACCATACGAAAATATACTGCAAAGAGGCGGCTAATGGCTGAGAAGTGAAATCCCTTATTTATCATCCATCTTTTTTATTTTTGTTGTACGTTAAGAAGCATCTTTCCATCATACATTGCTTAAGTTTCAATGAGATATTATTATTATTATTATAATCAAAAAGAAGCGCTAAGCCACAAGGGAAGAAGGGGGGAGGGATGATTAGTAGGTTACAGAAAACAGCAGGGCAGGGGATAGTGTGGGGGTAGCAAGAGATTGAGGTAGAAAGGGCTGAAGGTATCATCAGAATTTGTGGAGTAAGTCAGTTGCTGTCAAAAAGTCAATGAGAGAGTACGGATGAAAGGTAGGTCCATCAGCGAGAAGAGAAGGTAAAGAGAGAGTAGTAGAGCGGAGACGACGTTGGAGGTAAATTCTGCGTGCTCATTGATAAAGTGGGCAGTCTAACAGAATGTGGCTGACCGATAATGGAACCTGACAATTCTCACAGAGAGGAGCAGGGCGTCTCTCCATGAGATATCCATGAGTAAGACGAGTATGGCCAATGCGAAGGCGGGAGAGAGCAGTCTCCCAACCTCGGCACTGGTGACAAGAAGACAGCCAGTAACCTATACTTGGTTTAAAAGAACAAAGTTTGTTACTGAGCAGAGCAGACAAACGTTGTTGCCAACGGGTGCGAAAGTGGGTAGCTATTACAGCAAAATAGTCCAGAAATGGAACACCTCTATATGAAATTGGTAGGTCATGTACTGCTGAACGTGCAGCAGTGTCTGCCTGTTCATTGCCCTGTACGTCAACATGACCAGGGACCCAACAAAAAACAATACAGTGGTCTCTCGTTTTTCATAATTAATCCATTCCTGGAGCCGTTACTATAAACAAAATTTACGATTTGCGAATCAATTTTCCCCATAAGAAATAATGTAAATACAATTAATCCGTTCCTGACACCCAGAAGTATTAAAACAAAAATTTTTTTTACATGAAATATACATATAGTACATAAACAATACAATGGGAAATGATGAATGAAACATTAACAGCATAACACTTACCTTTATTGGAGATTCTTCTTAGTGTATGGGAGACTGGAGGAGGAGAGAGATTGGATTGTTTACAGTTTGAAAGGGGAATCCCCTTCCAGCAACACCTCAGGTACCAATTGCTTCTCTGGGGTTGATTCTCTTCTCTGTTTCTTAATGCCACTAGGACCACCTTGAGAGTCACTCTAGTCCTGTCTCGCAAAGTAACTGTGGAGAGAGCTCTGTTTCTGGCGTCTCTTTAACACTTCCCGAAAATGGCTCAAGACTTTGTCACTGTACATATTTCTCACCTTCTTTACCACAGGCTTGGCACTAGAAGCTTTCTTTGGAGCCATGGTAGCTTATTTAGTAATTGCAAGCACTAAAATGAGTGGAATATTATGAAATATTTCGTAGGAGCACTTGAGGGGACCTTCACTCACTGGTAAACAATGCCAGACTGGCTGGGTAGGGACGCCGCCCCAGCTCACACTGTGCGTATGCGTCCCAGACAAACTACTATTCGTGAGTCAACCTATGAAAAGCGAGTCCATGTTTATACGAAAATACCCCTATGATTGGCGAAATTTACGATTGCCGAGAACTACGAAAAGCGAGGGACCACTGTATATGCTTGGTAGGGATACGGCATAGCTAAAGTTGGATACAGAGTACTAGGGGGTGAGGTGTATCAAATTTCCGTATAGCCTGTAGAGCACTGAGGGAGTCTGAGACAACCCCAAATGATGACACAGGCATAGATGCGATACGAATAAGTGATGCAAGAATGGCATACAATTCAGCAGTAAAAATGCTAGCCGAAGATAGTAAATGCCCTAGCACGATGCTGTCCGGAAACACTGCTGCGAATCCAACGCCGTCAGAAGATTTAGAGCCATCTGTGTACACGGCGATGGCACTGTACTTCAATAATTTCGCTAATATCAACTCTATGGCTTATTTATCTATCTCGCTTCATCTAATATGACATATTAAACAATACGTATAAATAACATAGAAACCTGATATATACTCTAAAATGAATAAAATATGTCATTCATGTAGTGGTATGGGCGGTGTCGGCGGTGGACGAGAGTTTGTCTGGAGACTGGGCAAATTACTTCATGAATAATTTCGCTAAAATCATCTATACGGCTTACTTATCTATCACAGTTCATCTAATATGTCGTAACAAACAATATAACATAGAAACCTGATATATACTCTGGAATGAATAAAATATGTCATTCATGTAGTGGTATGGGCGGTGTCGGTGGCCAACGAGAGTTTGTCTGAAGACAGGACAACATACTTCTTGAATATTTCGCTATTATCAACTCTATGGCTTATTTATCTATCACAGTTCTTCTAATATGAAATAATAAACAAAATAAATCACATAGAAACCTGATATATACAGTGGAACCTCTACTTGCGAGCGTGTCCATTTGCGAGTTTTTCCAAATAAAAGCAGTCGATGGGTCGATTTTTTGCTTCAATACGCAAGCAAAATTTCCACAAGCAAGCAGACCTTAAGGCAGGTTCCTTGACATTGGTGAGAGGCTCTTGCTCTTGATCTCAGGAATTGTATTTCATTTGTTTGTTGGACTATCTTATTGAAACTTGGGCAATGTATGATGGAAAGATGCTTCTTAATGTACACCAAAAATGAAAGAAATCTAAGCATAAATAATGGAGTTCACTTCTCAGCAATTAGCCACCCCTGAGTGGTAATTTCGAATGGTTTTTATGGTTGTATTCTCGTTTTTTTGGTCTCATTTGATAGAATGGAAGATAAATTACAGAAACAGATATGATTTTGATTGCTTTCACAACGAAAAGTACCTTGAAATCGAGCTCAACCTAAGAGAAATGGTCCATTGCTTGGCTGTTTGTGTAAACAAATGATGTCACAGTAAATCTTATATTTTTTGTGAGAATAAAAATTAGAAATTATTTATAATAATAATAATAAAATTAATAATAATAATAATAATAATAATAATAATAATAATAATAATAATAATAATAATAATAATAATGAAAGAAATCTAAGCATAAATAATGGAGCTCACTTCTCAGCAATTAGCCACCCCTTAGTGGTATTTTCGTATGTTTTTTATAGTTGTATTCTCGTTTTTTTTGGTCTCATTTGATAGAATGGAAGATATATTACAGAAATAGTTATGATTTTGATTGCTTTCATGAGAAAAGTACCTTGAAATTGAGCTCAACCTAGGAGAAATGGTCCATTGCTTGGCTGTTTCAGTGTAAACAAATGACGTCACTGTCCATTCCAATATGCAGTCGTGAATGGGTTGACATATTTATACAATTATAGCATTAAGGAATAACAGTAAATCTTATATTTTTTTGTGTGAATAAAATTACAAATAATTTATATAATAATAATAGCGATAAATTTTTTTTTTTTTTTTTATTATCACACTGGCCGATTCCCACCAAGGCAGGGTGGCCCAAAAAAGAAAAACTTTCACCATCATTAACTCCATCACTGTCTTGCCAGAAGGGTGCTTTACACTACAGTTTTTAAACTGCAACATTAACACCCCTCCTTCAGAGTGCAGGCACTGTACTTCCCATCTCCAGGACTCAAGTCCGGCCTGCCGGTTTCCCTGAACCCATTCATAAATGTTACTTTGCTCACACTCCAACAGCACGTCAAGTATTAAAAACCATTCGTCTCCATTCACTCCTATCAAACACGCTCACGCACGCCTGCTGGAAGTCCAAGCCCCTCGCACACAAAACCTCCTTTACCCCATCCCTCCAACCTTTCCTAGGCCGACCCCTACCCCCCCCCGCCTTCCTTCCACTACAGACTGATACACTCTTGAAGTCATTCTGTTTCGCTCCATTCTCTCTACATGTCCGAACCACCTCAACAACCCTTCCTCAGCCCTCTGGACAACAGTTTTTTGGGAATCCCGCACCTCCTCCTAACTTCCAAACTACGAATTCTCTACATTATATTCACACCACAAAATTGCCCTCAGACATGACATCTCCACTGCCTCCAGCCTTCTCCTCGCTGCAACATTAATCACCCATGCTTCACACCCATATAAGAGTGTTGGTAAAACTATACTCTCATACATTCCCTCTTTGCCTCCAAGGACCAAAGTTTTTTTGTCTCCACAGACTCCTAAGTGCAACCACTCACCCTTTTCCCCTCATCAATTCTATGATTCACCTCATCGTTCATAGACCCATCCGCTGACACGTCCACTCCCAAATATCTGAATACATTCACCTCCTCCATACTCTCTCCCTCCAATCTGATATCCAATCTTTCATCACCTAATATTTTTGTTATCCTCATACCTTACTCTTTCCTGTATTCACTTTTAATTTTCTTTTTTTGCACACCCTACCAAATTCATCCACCAATCTCTGCAACTTTTCCTCAGAATCTCCCAAGAGCACAGTGTCATCAGCAAAGAGCAACTGTGACAACTCCCACTTTATGTGTGATTCTTTATCTTTTAACTCCACGCCTCTTGTCAAGACCCTTGCATTTACTTCTCTTACAACCCCATCTATAAATATATTAAACAACCATGGTGACATCACACATCCTTGTTTAAGGCCTACTTTTACTGGGAAATAATTTCCCTCTTTCCTATGTACTCTAACTTAAGCCTCACTATCCTCGTAAAAACTCTTCACTGCTTTCAGAAAACCTACCTCCTACACCATACACCTGCAACATCTGCCACATTGCCCCCCTATCCACCCTGTCTTACGCCTTTTCCAAATCCATAACTGCCACAATACGTATAATAATAATAATAATAATATTTTTTTTTTTTTTTATTATCACACTGGCCGATTCCCACCAAGGCAGGGTGGCCCGAAAAAGAAAAACTTTCACCATCATTCACTCCATCACTGTCTTGCCAGAAGGGTGCTTTACACTACAGTTTTTAAACTGCAACATTAACACCCCTCCTTCAGAGTGCAGGCACTGTACTTCCCATCTCCAAGACTCAAGTCCGGCCTGCTGGTTTCCCTGAACCCCTTCATAAATGTTACTTTGCTCACACTCCAACAGCACGTCAAGTATTAAAAAAACCCTTTGTCTCCATTCACTATCAAACACCTCACGCACGCCTGCTGGAAGCCAAGCCCCTCGCACAACAAAACCTCCTTTACCCCCCCCTCCCTCCAACCTTTCCTAGGCCCAAACCCCCACCCCCCGCCTTCCTTCCCCCTACAGACTGATACACTCTTGAAGTCACTCTGTTTTGCTCCTTTCTCTCTACATGTCCGAACCACCTCAACAACCCTTCCCAGCCCTTTGGGGGCAACAGTTTTGGTAATCCCGCACCTCTTCCTAACTTCCAAACTACGAATCTCTGCATTATATTCACACCACACTTGCCCTCAGACATGACCCTCCCACTGCCTCCAGCCTTCTCCTTGCTGCAACATTCATCACCCATGCTTCACAACCCATATAATAGCGTTGGTAAAACTATAAATGTCATACATTTCCCCCCTTTGCCTCCAAGAACAAAGTTCTTTGTCTCCACAGACTCCTAAGTGCATCACCACACCCTTTTTCCCTCATCAATTCTATGATTCACCTCATCCCTTTTATAGACCCATCCGCTGACACGTTCACTCCCAAATATCTGAATACATCACCTCCTCCATACTCTCTCCCTCCAATCTGATATCCAATCTTTCATCACCTAATATTTTTGTTATCCTCATAACCTTACTCTTTTCCTGTATTCACTTTAATTTTCTTCTTTTGCAAAACCCTACCAAATTCATCCACCAATCTCTGCAACTTCTCTTCAGAATCTTCCAAGAGCACAGTGTCATCAGCAAAGAGCAGCTGTGACAAAATCCC
>NW_026464816.1:0-13304 GCF_026875155.1 Cherax quadricarinatus
AAAAGGGGAAACAGCTCGACACTGAGGAGTTTATACATCTCTCCGAGAAAGATATTTGGAGTTTTATCAATGTGAATGTGGCATCTGTACCAGGCATGACAAACCTTGTCCTTCCGGGGATGCTGTCTGGGACGCAAGGGAGCAATATTAACATTGGTTCCATTTCTGGATTGAAACCCCTGGCTCTAGCAGGAATGTATACAGCTCCCAAAGGGTTTATTTTTAATGCAATTCACTCTTACTATTTTTATTACGAAGACATAAAGTTTTACAAAAAATTTTAACACATGGATATATTCCATCAAAGAGGATTACCATAGAAATACATTCATCTATCACATCCTACAGCCGCCTTTCTAAAAACAACAGTGTGACTCACTCACCAACAACATTAAATATACACAAGATATTACACTGAGAGGTGTTGACTTTAATCCTTAGCTTTAGTATTTTTGTATTTTTGACTGGTAATAAACAGGTTACTGTAGGCTTAACGAATCTTGAGTATCGACAGGCTTTAAGCCATAATATTTTGAAAAAAAAAGTTTTTGGACAGTCTTTCCTGAGCAGAAATAATATCAGGCAACTCAGACGTAGTAAACAGACCGAAACGTCGTCGTAGCCTCTCTTTTATGTGCGGGTTATTTGTGTATGAAACAGAGGAGTAAAGGCTTTTTTATGAAAGAAATAACACAGCTTGTAACGACATGGTTACAAAATTTAATTTGCCGTACATTCTGTACATCTATACAGAAATAGATTTATGAATGCATACATAATATTTGATGAAATTATACCGTTCAGATATTATACAAATATTATAGAAAACAAAAATTATTTGAAAAGGTGACCAGATATAGTGTAAAGGGAATATTATGATTGATACAGATCTGTAATCATTATACATCATTCATTTACGGTGCACCTTTGGCCTGGTGGCAAAAGTTCTCGCTTCACACGGTGAGGGTCTGGGTTCGGTTCCCGGCGAAGGGGTGGAAACATTGGACTGTTTTCCTTTTCACCGGGTTTTCTATGTTCACCCACGTAAATGGGTACCCGGGTGTTTGTGAACTGGTATGGGTCGCATCCCGGGACAAAACTGTCCTAATTTGTCAGAAATGCTCTGCATAACAAGCGGCCTCTATAAGTAGTATGTCATGATGTCACTATGACTGTATACCTTGTACTTGTAGAAATAAAGATTATTATTTTATTATTATTATTGCTATTATTATTATTATTATTATTTATTTTTATTATTTCTATTATTATTATTATTATTATTATTATTTTTTATTATTATTATTATTACTATTATTATTATTATTATTATTATTTTTATTATTATTATTATTATTATTATATCTACTCATGTAGAGAGAGAGGTATGTAGGTAGGCTAATTATTAAGTAATATTTGAGATAATAATGTCATTACTCATTACATGGCTTGTGTTAGTTACTGGTTGTCAAGGACACTTGCCGATAGTTTTATGTGTTGAATAAGAGCATAAACAGTAGCTACATGGTTTTATTAAAGAACACCTTGGATAATGGAGCATTATTTTAAATTATATATTATGCAAATTAACACTATTCTGTAAGACATTATGTAGACCTTGTTCATGAAAATTATGTTTGACATGAGTAGATATGATTGATCAGATATGATGATTACTGACCTGTTATTAATCATAATACTTCCTTTACAATATATTCGGTCACCTTTTTAAATAAGTTTTATATTTTTATAATAGTGATATAATACTCGAACGGTAATTAATTCATGAATGCATCATTAATCTATTTCTATACAGATGCCCAGAAAATACCGGCAATTAAGTTTGTCAAGCAGTCACCATCGTTGTTACAAGCTGAGATAATTCAGTCACAAAATGTAGCCTTCACTCCTCTGTTTACGACATTTGAGTTGATATTATTTCTGCCCAGGAACTTATTTCTGCAACTGTACATTCGCTGGGGGGCTCTTGATCTAGGGAACTGGATCTGTACTCCAGTTCGCTGAATTGAGCCTGAATACCTTCCATCCCCCCACATGCGCTGTATAATCCTATGGGTTTAGCGCTCCCCCAAAATAATAATAATTATACAATTGTACATAAGAATTTCTAGCCTCCATAACTCCAGTTTAGCTCTCTGGTTCCGCGAACTTTCATAAAACCATGATCACACTCCAACAGCACATTTAATGCAAAAACTACTTGTAACTGTCTCGTCATTTTGTAATGTATTTATTAATTATTGTACTGAATTGATATATTAAGTAGTTTACCTGTATATGTAATAATGTTTGAATTTGTACGGAAACTAACTCTACCCTCAGTGCGTGATTTGTTATAAGTGTCACCACTGTTTTTTTTTTTTTATAGCACGCTTGCGTATGACTTGTAACTGTTCAAGAACTTCCCTCTCCATATATGTTTCAGTTTCCTTTCAGTCCTACTTGGGATGACCACTACATTCTGTCAACCCTAGATATATGGTTTCTCAGTCAACCTATTATGCTCCATTCATTCTAAATGATCAAAACTTTCAAAAATTGGCATTCCCATCTTTTAAGATTTAAGGCAGAAAATTAGCTGGTCCGTGGCCTGGTAAGTTCTTGCTTCATGCAGTGAGGGAACGTGGCCGTGTTTCCTTACACTTGTTGTCCCTGTTCACCCATCAGTAAAATGGGTACCTGGGTGTTAGTGGACTGGTGTGGGTCGCATCCTAGGACAAAATTGACCTAATTTGCCAGAAATGCTCTGCATAATAAGCGACTTTCTATATAGTAATTTGTCATGAGTGTCAACTAGGCCTGTATACCTTGTACATGTACTTGTAGAAATTAAGGTATTATTATTATTATTATTAAAGGCTGAATAATATTAGGAATGAAATTTTAAACTGTATCACTGATAATGGGTATCGTTCTTCAGAATAAGAAGCGAATTAAATCCAGAAGTATGTGTATAAGATTCAACAAAAAAATATTTTAGATTAGACAAAATTATCTATAAAAAATATAATTAAATTTTAGGATCAAAGATTTATATCACTAATGCATTTTTTCAGGCGTTTGTAGATCACTTCTCACAATCGTTAGACTGGGAGTATCGTGACTCAGGTATCACTGTTCAGACCGTCCTACCTTCCTATGTGTCTACTAACATGATCACCGTCTATGACACCTTCCGCAAACCCGGTAAGTATTTATATGTTTTCGAGCATTTTACATTATATTTAGATAATAGGCTTCAAGTTTGTGTATCATGACAGCTGCAGGGAGATGATTTTTGTTATTTTGTTCGTCAGGAAACAGGACAAGAGCCTCCTGACATGGGTCTTATTAATTTTTCACATTATCAAAGAATGTAAAAATAAAAGATCAGTAGAAAGCATATAAGGGCGAGAGTACACCTCGTGGTCATTATACTACACCTCACCCTTACCTTTATGATGATGCTGGTGAAATGGTCAAGGACCTGTCAAACATAACTTATATTCTACCCAAACTTTATGATTTTAATTTGTCGAATGTATCTTAAGTTCTTCGCAAATTGTATTAATTATAAATGAATCTGATTTGTATAATCCTAAACCAATATTCATATTAATTTCTAAACTATTTTTATGAAGCTTGATTCTATTATATTTCAACCATGGACCTGCTTGATACAACTTTCTCGGCGTTTTGAAAACCAATGGGATGGTTAAAATCTCTAGCATGAATAAAAGAGCATTAAACTCTTGTCCAATTCTAATGCTATATTTATTGTGAGAAATTACCTGCATGAAGTTGAAAGGGTGTTACCTGAATTATTACATGCAAGTAATTTGGGCGATGTAAGTGGGACTTACTCACAATAAATCACAGGACTGTCAATCCTTCGATGCCCACTCCTTCACCATTTTCACAAAAAAGCTTGATCTGACATTAAATTGATAATTACAATATTAAACATTAACACCAATAATGCTAAATTAAAAATGGTGAGGACTGTATATTTGGCTTGCTGAGTACACGGAATATAACTATTATACAATATATGTAATGCAATGATATTGCAAGAAAATAAATTTGTATTAACACTTACCATTTAGTTACTGTAGTTGGATCACACTCCAATGCCTAGCTCTATTAGGGAGGATTGTGTTAAGCAGCCTTGTTTCAAAAAAATCCATATATAGGTTACTAAGAACAGGTGAAAGAGGATTTCCCATTGCCATACCAAACTTGTGGAAAATTGCATTAATCTGAGTGTAACTCATTATGTACATAACAGTAAATGATAACAAAGATAATTATTATTTATCACTTACATAGGTCACAAAAATGTCCCCCTTCGATACCTACAAATCTCTTATCCACAAGTTGCTCTAGACCTATTAATTACAAATGAAAGATACATCACCAGGAAGTCTGGTAAATAAAAATTTGTGGACTGTATATTAAATTAATAAAGGATTATATATATAAACATACACATAACAGAAGGAGAATATTTTAAAATCACTCACCAATTTGACTGGAGATCAAGGTGTATCATACTCAGAAAACCTCACTGTCTATCCATGAAAATAACACTGACCAGAGTTACAAACATAAACAAACTTATCTGAGGTTCCTGGAGTTGTCTTGTCCAGTCGCCTGATATCTCAAGTCATGCAGAATGCACATCCAACAATTTCGGCTCCTATTTGAGTGGTGTCAGCCCAATTTTAACCTCTAGAGCACGAAAATTCTTCCCATTATTCACTAACATTTGTGTTTTTCTCAATTCAAACATGGCAAGTCTCCTCTGTGCAGGTTTCAGAGCTTCCCATTTTTCATAACATAATTTTTATTAAATACAGTATGGTCATCTATTCGCGTATAACTACTGTATTTCTGGAAAATATTATACAGTATTTTCCACACTGCGACTGGGCGGAGTTCGTTGCTAAACGACTCAAAATTGCTCTTTTGGCAATGGTGGAGGACCTGGGTACATATAAGGATCTGGCATCCACATGGCGACATACTACACAAGATTTAATCACCCTTTTTACACTTTGTCATCCTTGTGGAATCCAGAAAGTTTCCCTAATACAATTTAAAGTATCTTGTACCCCACCATGCATTACATTTTTATGGGCATTTAAAACAATTAAATTTGTTAGATGATGAGTTTTGGGCAGTAAGATAGGGTGTTTAGCATAATCACCCAATTCAGCATTTTGTAACCTACCTCTGCACCTAATTACATTGTTCTCTAAATACAGCCCCAATTTCTCTATTATGGAACCTTTCACAATTTTTCTTAACATCATCAATTTAATCTCATTTCCATAGATTTCTTCCTGTACCCTCTTTATCCAATATTCAAGAGGATGTGAAAACTTATATGAGATATTCATCTGGTTTAGAAATTTAAACACCAACTTAGTTACATTGATTAGTTTGGGTAAAGAAGAATACCTAATTATATCAATGGCTAAGGAAGGACAAACTACTGGAGTGGTGGTCACAGTAATTTCAACAGGAGCAATATACGCCTTTTGTACAGGCCAATTAGCTTTATTTACCATGATACAGCATTTACAATTTAGCATAAGGTAAACCTCGAGACAAGAAATCAGCTGGATTCTCCTCACCAGGTATATGATTAAATGTTAACATATGCTGATCCAAACTATTATACTTCTCTTGCATCTGATTAATTTCAGTGACTCTGTTTTGTACATACACAATTTTACTGTTTCCATTACGAATCCATTCTAAGGATACCTCATTATCAGACCAAATTACAGTGTCACTAATATTTATCTCCTGCAACTTATTTCTTATATAATTAGCTAATTGACACCTACATAAAATGGCTGTTAATTCCAACTGAGGTAAGGTTATGTGATTAATCGGAGACACTTTAGCCTTAGACATAACAAGAGAAATACACACTACATTGAAGATAAGCAACTGCTCCATATGCCAATTTTGAAGCATCACAAAAATGTGGAGTACATTTTTCCCATTTGGATTGGCCACCTGGCGTGGGAACTCCAACATTGGATTTTTTTCATAATCACCAATTTATTCATCCCACCTGTTAATGAATTCCTCAGGTAGAATTTCATCCCAAGCACATTTAAGTTTCCATGCTTCCTGTATTAATATTTCCCCTTATAGTAAGGGTGACACTAAACCTAGTGGATCAAAAACATTTGGAAACTTCAGCAAGCAAAACTCTCTTAGTTAATTTATTGGCCATACTGTAATTATTAGTTTTTAACATTAACAAATCTCTCAGTATCCCAAGTTAATCCCAATACATTACTACATTTTGGCACTTCATCTCCAGGGTAATCTTTACTTTACTTTGTCCTTTAATTTGGACGAATTACTATTCCCATTCCCTCAGAGGCATATTTGCACTTTGCATTATTTTATTAGCCTCTCCGTAAGTCATTAACAGTTCCTCTTCAGTTGATGTCACACCCAGGAAATTGTCCATATAAAATTGTTTGCTCATTACTTTACTCAATGGACTTTCCATACGTTTAAGGTGTGCATTTATCGTTGCTTGAAGTAGGAACAGACTGGATATAGCACCAAATAATATGCTCCTAAAGTGAAAGGTTTTCAGAGGGCTAAATGGGTCACTAGGATTCTCAGGCCATAAGAAGCGGGTACAATCCCGGTCAGCCTCTTGTAAACCCACTCTTAGGAAAGCTTTACTTATGTCAGCGGTAAAGGCATAATTCTTCACTCTGAAATTTGAAAAGATATCTCCTAATTTTTCCGTCAATGACGGACTTGTCATCAGTCATTTAAACTAGGTACATTTTTGTTACTCCTGGCACTACAATTAAACACAATCCTCAAAGGAGTGGTCTTAGAATTCTTCTTCACTCCATGTTGTGGCAAATAGTGACCATAAATTTTGGCTTGCTCAGGAGGTACCTCTTCTATATATTTATTAATTAATTGCTCAGCAATTATATCATTATAGGCAGTTAACAATTCTGGTGTCTTACTCAGTTCGCAGAGCTGAGCCTTTAATTGTCCATATGCCATTCTGTAATTAGTGGGCAATTCTGGATGGTTCAGTCTCCACGGAAGTCGCACCCAGTATTGTCCAGATTCAAATTTTACATCTCTCAGGTATTGATCCTGAGTAAAAGAATCATCTGGACTTTCTTCATTTACATTTATTCCAATGCTGTCTAATTCCCACAATTTATGCACTGGCTCAACACCATCCTCTATGGAAGAATTATACTGGGGTACGATTTCATGAGTAAGACTCACAGTTATGGTATTTGTAGTTTCCTCTAGTCACGAATTATTATTACGAGGAATCCTACCATACATTACATGGCCTCCTGCAGTCTTCAAAAGGGTGACACCACATTTCTTTACCAAACCCTTTACAAAGGAGGCATAATAATCACTACCTATCAAAATATTTATTGGGCCTACAGAATCATTTACACCAGAAGGTGCTAAATTTACATTATGTGAAAGTCTTTCTGCAGCTTTACTAAGCCCTACTGTATTATTATTATAATCAAAAAGAAGCGCTAAGCCACAAGGGCTATACAGCGCTGCAGGGTAGGGAAGGAAGCAAGGGAATTGGATGGCAGAAGGGAGGGGGGATGATCAGCAGGTTACAGAAAACAGCGGGGCAGGGGATAGTACGGGGGTAGAGGGTAGCAAGAGATTCAAGTAGAAAGGGCTGAAAGTATCAGAATTTGTGAAGTAAGTCAGTCGTTGTCAAAAAGTCAATGAGAGAGTCCGGATGAAAGGTGGGTCCATCAGCGAGAAGGTAAGGTAAAGAGAGAGGAGCGGGGCGAAGACGACGACAGAGGTAAATTCTGCGTGCTCGTTGATAAAGTGGGCAGTCCAACAGAATGTGGCTGACTGATTAATGGACTTGGCAATTCCAAAGAGAGGAGCAAGACGCCTCTCCATGAGATATCCATGAGTAAGACGAGTATGGCCAATGCGAAGACGGGAGAGAGTAGTCTCCCAACCTCGACACTGGTGATAAGAAGACGGCCAGTAACTATACCTCGGGTTTAATAGACTGAAGTTTGTTGCCGAGCCATAGTAGACCAACGTTGTTGCCAACGGGTGTGAAGGTGGGAAGATATTACAGCAAAATAGTCCGTACAGGGAAATTTCCTCTATAAGAAACTGGTAGGTCATGTACTGCTGACCGCGCAGCAGTGTCTGCCTGTTCATTGCCCTGTAGGGTCAACATGACCAGGGACCCAACAAAAAACAATACTTTTATGCTTAGTAAAGATGCGGCGTAGCCAAAGTTGGTTTACGGAGGACTAAGGGGTGAGGTGTATCAAATTTTTGTATAGCCTGTAAAGCACTAAGGGAGTCTGAGACAACCACAAATGATGACACAGGCATAGATGCAATACGGATAAGTGCTGTAAGGATGGCAATAATTCAGCAGTAAAAAATATAGCTGAAGATAGTAAATGCCCTTGTACGACGCTGTCCGGAAACACTGCTGCGAATCCACGCCGTAAAGAAGACTTAGAGCCATCTGTGTACACGCAATGGCATAAAGAATGAGAGTGAAAGTGGTCAAGAAAAAGAGAGCGGGAAGCGACCATAGACAGTTGGGCTTTCGAGCAAGGGAGGGAGAAAGAACGCCCTCGAACAGCTGGAACTTCCCGGGGGGTAGGGAAAGGTAGATGCTACATGTACATAGAAAGGTGGTAGTTTGAAGAGAAGACAAGAGCGAATGAAGCGAAGAGAGAAGGGAGGGAGTAAGCAGGGGCGGCGAACAAATAAAGAATTCTACTAATATCAGGGGACCATTCTATAAATGGAAGGATTCGGAGATCATGAGAGCGTACATGTAGCGCAGGCATGGCTTCACGGCGATCGGATAAGGATGGAACGTTCGCTTCTGCATAGGGGCTTTCGACAGGGGAAGAGCGAAAAGCACCAAGGCATAAACGTAATCCTTGGTGATGAATGGGGTTAAGGCTAGAGAGAGTAGCAGGAGATGCCGTGAATAGATCTGGTCACCATAATCAAGTTTCGATAAAATAAGGGTGGAATGTAGGTGAAGGAGGGTTCGACGATCAGCTCCCCACGAAAAGATGAGCAAGGGTTTTTAAAAGGTTCAGCCGGCTGTGACAAGTTGCCTTCAGAGAGGTAATGTGAGGTTTTCCAGGATAACCTACGATCAAAGAGGAGCCCAAAACTTGACTTATCACGTTCAGGGATACGGGAGCCCTAGAGGTACAAAGGATGATCGGAGATGACAGAGCGTTAGTGAAATGATTTGGTGGTTTAGTGCTGGAAAAATTTAAACCCATGTGGTGGGGCCAATTTGGGAAAAACGGTCGACTCATGCTGGAGAGAACTGTAAGGAGGTTTACAGTCAGCGCTGCACAGGCAATAGGGAAGTCATCAAAAATAGAGTGAGACCCAAAAAATTTTTATGGAAGACTAGAGGCCCAATTTATTAATAGCAAGGGAAAAAGTTTGTGCTCGAACACAAACCCTGGGGACACTTCACTGGATAAAGTCGGAGAGAACATTATTACCCCCAACACGGAAATGCCTGTCAGTTAAAAATTCTTGGAAGGGGGGTGGTAGATTGCCTCGAAGGCCTAAGGAGTGGGCCTGGCTAAAAAAATTATAACCTCAAGTTGGTCATATGCCTTCTCAAGGTCAAAAATATGGCAATAATGAGTGGTTATTCGCAAAGGCATTAACGAACAAAACGTTCCAAGGGGCATAAGGGTTCTATGGTTTGAACGTCCCTTACGAAAGCATATTTACGAGTGGAGAGACTGTTGTGTGTCTCTAAATACCACACTAAATCGTCTATTACTAGACGTTCCCTTCTTGGGAAATGCACTGGTAAGAAGCAATGGGACGATAATGGGGGTTCCTGTCCGTAGTGCCTGGTTTGCGGAAGGGAACAAGGCGGATTTCACAGCTGTGGAAGAACTCTGGGGACCAAATAAGATTGTAAAGCGTAATAGGATGCAGGGCTGACTGATGTAAATGTTGTAGCATACAATATGAATGTCGTCGGGGCCCAGCTGCCGAGGATCGACAAGCGAGGTGTTCTCCAGTTTGAAGTGTAAAAGGCATATACGTTCTTCCTGAGAGAATAAAGTCCAAGGTGCTAACTCTCTGGCAGATTTGAGAAAGAAATGGGGCATAGATGGAGTCCCGAGAAATACGACCAGATGATTGCCAATTTCATTGGCAACATCTAGTGGGTTGCTATATCAACACCGCAACCCGCAACAGGAGCCGGGTCAGGAGAATATTACATCGTTTCGACTTTTTTCCAGACTGCACTATGAGGAGCAGAGGTTTAATGGTGGAACATAAACTCGCCAGCAAATGCGTTTAGCGTCACGGATGACACGGCGAGCGATCGGGATCGCTTTTGTTAAAATCAAGGAGTGCTCTGTGGTTCTATGTACCGGTAACTGCCCATCAGCGCGTTTCAAACGTACTGCACGACACAAGCAAGGGGGGACCAAGGCCGCATTTTGAGAATGCCTGCCGAAATTTGGGGTTAGAAGAGAGCTGCGGGTGAAAACGGAGGACGAGAAGAAAGGGGTAAAAGCTCATCGAGGCCACGAAGAAGGAACCTCTTTAAAAACAGTCAGGTGTGAGAAAGGTTCCAAAATTTTCCGATTAATTGCCAGCGTGGGTCGAAGAAAGGGGGCGAATATGAAGGGGAAGTAAAATGTTGGAAATGATCACTGTCCATGTAAGTCCGGAGGAAAAGGACCAAGTGAAGTCTAAAAATTTCGGTGGAGGAGAGCAAACTGAGAGATCGAGCAAGAGAGGGTATGAGTCCGAGGGTCAAAATGGGGGTGAGTACCTGATTTAAAACATGGAGGGGTGGGTGGCAAAAAAGCCCTAACGAATTCCACGGGAATCAAAAGTGGAGACCCCCCCCAGGGAAAAGGTGGGCATTTTTAAAAACACCAATAACGATCGGGCGGAATGACGAAAAAGGAAGGCAAAATCCCAATAGTAATCCCGAGAAAAGGGGAGAATATAAAGAACAGGCGTTACCACCCATGTAAGTGGATACGGGTGCTGTGAATGCAGCGAAATATGAACAAATACGATGTAGGAATATCTGCGGAGAAAGAAGGGCACTTTCATTAAAAAGGCCCCTCAGGAAAAGGATCTGAAGAATACAATAAATTATAGCCTGAGATGTGATAAATAACAGCAGAGTGAAATTTTTTGGTTCCTGAAAAGCAAACACCAACAGGGCAAACGGGGAGAGTAACATTCTGAAGTCACCCCGATTACCCTGAGGCCGCGTATATTCCACTGTAAAGGCCATAATTGGCAATGATAAAGATACTTGAAATCCGCAGGTAAGGGTTCCTACGGACTAGAAGGGGTTAAAAAAAGTCCACATGCGGAGGCAGTGGAAAAAAGTTCAAGCAGCGAAGGAACGGGGCGCTGTGAAGAAAGGAGTTGCACAGATGGAGCAGAGGAGAGAGAAAGGCGGAAGGTGGATCAGTGTCCATTGATGGTTTGGTCTCTGCAATATATTCAGAGATGTTTTAAGTGTTTCGGAATTCAGAGATGTCGTATGGGAGACAATATTGGGAATGGTAGGGGGAGGATGAGTAAAGATTGGAACTGTATTGGACTGTACCAAGGTAGGGGGGGCGAAAGGGTGGAGGGAATGGAGAAGCGTGGCAGGGGACAGAAGAGACGGGAACCTGGGAGATGGCAGAAGAGGAAGAAACTTGGGAGGGAACAGGGGAGGAAGGTACATTACGAGGAGGAGGGTGAACCTCTGCACTTGTAACTGAGCCAGTGAGGGGGGAAGAACTAGGACAGAGACAGGGAGGGTAAAATGAGGAGGTGGAAGATGGGTAGGAGGTGTTACCGGACCTTTTTTTGACTTTTGAGAAGTAGAGGGGACTATTGGGAAGAGTGTCGTACGAGGTCTCATCGATACTGAGGCTTGTAAGAGAGAACTCGAAGAAGCGAGATTAGACTGAGGCGTTGAAGTAGGGACTCTGAGCCGAGGACAGCAAAAGGATTAGATACAGGAGTGATTAGGGGAGAGGTAACCACAGAGGTGGGTGTAGAAGATGGGATACCAGAAGTGGGGGGACGTTTTGAAACACGGAATAAGAAACACGTGGGAGCCCCCTTGGAGGCGGAGATGAGAAACTGCCATGGCATAAGGGGAGACCTTCTGGTCTCTTTGAGGTAAACGGATTTCCCGCTCGTTAAATAGACCTACAACGGCGAGAGTACGAAGGGTGAGCCTCATGACAGTTAAGGCAAGAGGAGATCGATTGCAAGACGTATTAGAATGGTCATCGGCACCAAGACTGGGCCCTTCGGCGATGATCTGCAATATTTCGCTGATGGCCAAATCGCCAGCCCAATTTCTACACTGTTGTGGTGTAGGGATCACCTTTCGAACTTGTAACCGATGTCCTGCATATAAACTGAGGTGGGAGTTCTCGGCTGTCAAAAGTTAACGAGCCACATTGCTAGGGTATCGTCTCCGCCACGGGCAGGAAGAATGTAAGTGTCTACCTTGAGGATTGGGAGATCTTGGAGTTCCAGCTGTTTTTAGAATGTCGGTGCCACATGTCTGGAAATTTTTGTTGAACTATGGTATGGGCCCGAATGACGGTACCACTACAAGAATTGAGGGAATGATGTTTTTTCAAGGGTGACAGGAACAGTATCTATATGGGAAAGATGAGAGAGCTCACGAGCCGGGGAGCATTCTGTACGGTAATGATGCGCGTACCGCTCTTAAGAGCATGAAAAGAAATATCTTTACCAACATGGCGTAGGAGTGCCTTGCCAATACTATGGTCAGAAAGATAGGCGTAGAGGAAGTTGGTCGTAAAGTGAAGAATTTGTCCACTGTTCAGTCTGAAACTGAGGTGGAAAGGTATGAAGGACGTGTCGATCGTTTTCTGAGAAGAACGAGAAGGTGAAGGTGGAGAAGTATCACAGCAGGTAAATTGTCGTTGACGTTAGGCGTGGGGCCGAGTTGGTCCGACGTGGAACGGGTCGGCGATTTGAAAATTGCCGCACCGTAGAGGGAGAGGCTGGAAGCATAGTCAGAGGAGAGCGAAGGTCGATAAATCGAGGAGTCAGTCGAGGCCTCAGTACCTGAAGCGGGTGAGGAACAGCACCAGCAAAGTACAGAGGCATGAGGAAAAGTCTGAAGAGTGGTCCCAAAGACGAGGCGGGGTCAGAACGGGGTGCGGTATCAAGAAGGGGCCCGGGGGTACCAGGTTCATGGACTAGGGTGCCAT
>NW_026464817.1:0-14149 GCF_026875155.1 Cherax quadricarinatus
AAAAAAAAAAAACACACACAAAACAAAAACCCAAAATACACCACTACCTCACAACTATCACCACCACCACCACTACCCACAACTATCACTTAATTGTTGCTCCGATGGTTTGACCTGGTCCTGCCTGCCGGGGTCACCTCATGGACAAGACCCCGGCCAGGACCACTATGGTGAATCACATTCGCTCCTGCCTAGGTTGGACATTGGCTCCTCCTCCACTCTCCCCCCCCATTCTGTTCCCATTTTTATTTCTCCATCTGGATCTTCACCCCTCTCCCTCCCATGCTTCTTCGCTTCGTTTCCCCCTCCATCTATATTCTCTCCCAATTTCTTTATCTTTCTCCGCCTCCTCCTGTGTGCCCTTCCCCTCTCATCTTTCCCATGTTTATCTTTCCCCCTCAGTTCTTCTAGTCACCCTCCTCAATGAAGACAAATTCCAACTACTCCTTTATGGAAAACTGAAGGAAATAATAACTAGGACTGAGTATACTACAACCTCTAATCACACAATAGAGCGGAAAAGTAATGTGAAGGACCTGGGTGTGGTAATGTCCGAAGATCTCACCTTCAGGGACCACAACAATGCCACTATCACATGTGCGAGGAAACTGATAGTATGGATAATGAGAACATTCAAGACAAGAGATGCTGAGTCAGTGATGATCCTTTTTAAATCACTTGTTCTCTCTAGGCTGGAATACTGCTGTACATTAACATCCCCATTCAAGGCAGGTGAAATTGCAGATCTAGAGAATGTACAGAGAACCTTTACTGCACGTATAAGTTCCATCAAACACCTTAACTACTTGGAACGCCTGGAAGCACTTGACTTGTGCTCACTGGAGCGCAGGCGAGAGAGAGATATCATAATCTACGCCTGGAAGATTCTGGAGGGACTGGTCCCTAATATACACACAGAAATCGCTCCATACGAAAGCAAAAGACTTAGCAGGAGATGCAACATACCCCCAGTGAAAAGTAGGGGCGCCACTGGTACACAGAGAAAACGCAGTAAGTGTCCGGGGCCCAAGACTGTTCAACAGCCTCCCACCAGCAATAAGGGGCATTACCAGTAGACCCCTGGTTGTCTTCAAGAGGGAGCTGGACAGATACCTAAAGTCGGTGCCGGATCAGCCGGGCTGTGGTTCGTACGTTGGATTGCGTGCGCCCAGCAGTAACAGCCTGGTTGATCAGGCCCTGATCCACCGGGAGGCCTGGTCGTGGACCGGGCCGCGGGTGCGTTGATCCCCGGAATGCCCTCCAGGTAGACTGATCTCCTTTATTCTCGTTCCTTCCCTCTCCTCTCCCAGGGAGGATAGTAAAACTTCTTGCATGATACAATAATCTCGAACAAGCGATACAAGATGCACAACAACCACGGGGAAGTTGAATGATAGCTCTAGGCCTTGCAATCAACACATTAGGAGCGTGCAATGTTGCAGAAATGAGTAGGAAGTCCAGGTAGATCTGTTCAAGGGAAAGACTCCAGCTGCAGTCGTTCCCTTGAACGGATCTACCTGGATTTCCCACTCTGCAACATTGCAAGCTCCTGGTGTTTGCAACACGAAAGGCCTAGAGCTATCATTCAGGAGTCCCCCCTCCCCCCCGGTGTTTGTTCATCCTAGAGCATGGTCACGGAATTCTCAGCTTTACTAATTGCGAACATGCAGGACTGTCATATCCATTCCCCTCGCCTTTCCCTTCATCTTTTCTGTATTTCCCTTTCTCTATTATTCCCCCTATTTTTTCTTTTTCTCTTCCTTCCTCTTTCCATCTGTCATCTGCCTCAAGAGGAGGAAGGGTGGGAGATAGACAAGTATCCTACTAGAAGAGTATGTAGTCCGATGTTGACGCGTTGTGCAGGGCACCTTCTTTTTGTCCCTTCTCCATTCCGTCTTCCTCCCCACTCCCATCCTTTCCATCTGCCTCAATAGAGGGGGGTGGAACGAGTATCCTGCTGGAGGAGGATGTAGTTTGGTGTTGAGGCGCTGTGCGGGGCACCTTGCTGTTCCCCTCCCTCCCTCCCTCCCTCTACTCCCCTTACCTCCTCCCTAACAGGCTGACACTCCTGCTCACTCTAGTTTGAGTCTGGCAGTAGGACGGTGGTGTGTCTTGCAGTGAGAGTTCTCGCTCTAATGTTCTCGTGGTTTTAGTGTGATAGTGAAAACTGTGCTCGAGACGTATTGTCGTGTGCAGTGCTCGAGACGTATTGTCGTGTGCAGTGCTCGAGACGTATTGTCCGTGTGCAGTGCTCGAGACGTATTGTCGTGTGCAGTGCTCGAGACGATGTCGTGTGCATGTCGAACGTATGCGTGCAGTGCTCGAGACGTATTGTCGTGTGCAGTGCTCGAGACGTATTGTCGTGTGCAGTGCTCGAGACGTATTGTCGTGTGCAGTGCTCGAGACGTATTGTCGTGTGCAGTGCTCGAGACGTAGTGTCGTGTGCAGTGCTCCGTGGATAATCCTAGGCTTAATATATGGTCATGAACATTGCACAGTGAGGAATACTTTAGTGTTGTCAACATGAGCAGTAAGACTGAGCAGTAAGACTGAGCAGTAAGACTGCGCTGGGGACGAAGTCTTCATTTGTTACAGCTGTACTTGCTCGCTCTTGGTGTTTTTATTTTTTTTTTATTTTTACACCTGTTTGTCAGTGGTGTACTCGCCTAGTTGTCTAAACAAATGTAGGTTTTAACTGGAAGCTGAACTACTGTCTGGCTAAAGTGGCAGATCAGCCAGGATGTGATGGATACGTGGGCCAACCGGCCCCCAGCAGCAACAACCTGGTTGACCTGGCAAGCACAACAGTCCTGGCCAAGGACCAAGGTGCTGGAGTAGGGGGGGAACTCTCGAAATCCATCAAAGGTATATCAGAGTATATCAAAGGTACTTTCTCCACCTTGATCGTTTTACTTACAAGCCAAAAACTAGAAGTACTTTGTAACGTGTGCGTGAGTTGGACCTGACTGGCTTGGGCCAATAGGCCTGCAGCAGTGCTCTTTCTTATGTTAACGTGTTTGTAGTTGGTGCGCGTCGTAAGCTGCCATCTACGTCACCCAGCTTGGCATGTATCCTGGATGTGGCTCGTGGAAACCAGTATTACTAAATTATTCTGATTTTCTTGTGGTAATTTGTGCAGTAATTTTTTTTTTACTAAAGGCAATTGTGCATTTGTTTATAAATCGAAGGACAGGTGGACCTTTTATGACAAACTGGGGGACAGGTGGGCATTTGTTGACAAACTGGGAGGCAGATGGGCATTCGTTGACAAACTGAGACAGGTTACCTGTAGTAGATTTGGGGGTCACAACCTCTGCGGCGCGGTCCCAGACCAAGCCTCAGGGTTGACACCGTGGTCAGTCCACCTGATCAGGAACTGTCTTAAAGACTGTAAACTTCACTGTTGAAGCCAGCCATGGGTGTGTTGGTAATGTATGAAAGGATGGTTTGAGAGGTCCTGGGCCGCTTTACACTTACTGGGTTATCTTTAGTGCATTCATCGTTCCCTGATTTTCATTGTGGGTATTTTGCCCCGTTTGCAAAACCTTTTGCTATTTCAGGTTGCCTGTAGTTACTTCCAGGGGTCACCATCTTCCCCAGCCTGGTCCCAGACCAAGTAGTAATTTCGGTATGCAGACTTGAAACCGATCTCTCTAAAAAAAACAAAATCAGATGAATATTTTGTATCGGCTTTGTCGCCTACTTCACAGGGAGTACCATTCAAGGGACTTGGTGCTTTTCCAGTATAATTTAAGTCCTTGATGGATTTATGCTGGCAGTGAAGGGACATTTGTTTATAAATTTTGTAGTCGCTTGTTTAGAAATTGCGTTGACAGTTTTTTACAGACCTGCGATAAACATGGATATTAACAAACTGTTGCACGCCTTCAGCAAACTGTTTACACATTGTGTAAACATGTTCAAAACAGAAGAGCGCTCTTTTGGTTACACATTTCAATAGTTTGTTGTGTATTTGCCTTAGATGACATGACTGAGATACTGAACACTGTAGTCGAAGCTTTGACATTCAAAAATCGAAAGTAAGAGCCTAGTTGTTGGGCCTATGTATAAACCACTGCTTTTGGGCGATTTCAGTTTGAGGCTCCTCAAATGGAGGAATGTAGCAAGGACTGTAATTCCAGAGTCCCTAGAGTTAGTTTGGAGGAAGAGTTTCACACGACAGAATTATTAAATCTCTGCCAGCTGATCGCAGAGCCGACTAGTGTAGAAACACACTAATACCTTGTTTATCAACATTGAGAACCTGATCCGGGACATAAAGGTATCGAAGACTGCAGTCTCAGTCCACAACATAATCGAGGTACAGACCTCCGTGCACAGTGCCCAGGGACAGAAACACTCAATCGTGTGGGCGAATTTAACAAATTTAACTTTCACTAGAACATCAAATGCACCAGACACGTTCCTCTATGGCAGAGGAGAAGATGCAAACTCGGGACAGAGAGGCACTCCCTCTATAGATGAAGACGACAGATATCAGATCTCATCGAAGGCAGCACACAATAATGCACGAAAGGAAATTCTGGCTAGAGGAGAGGAGTGAAGAACACCGATCACAAACTGGTTACATCATGTAGAGTCCAGGAGAAACAGGAATCAAAGAACCGTAAATGTAATTAGGAAAAATCCCAAATACATCTGTTATGCAAAATCCAGAGCAAAAACCTCATTCAGTATAGGGCCTTTAATTAAAGAAGATGGAATATACACTGATGACAGTAATGAATGGAATACTGAAGACACAGTACGACTGTATTCAATGAACCACTCGTCAGTCTACAGATCGAAGATCCCAAAAAAATATTCATCAGTGAGACTCAATATCCCTAAAATTTCTGGTGTAGGTCTCTTCCCAGTTGACTTTGAAGAAGTCATCAACACCATGCCCATGTATTCGCCCAGGGCCCAAACTCGTAGAAATCAATATTGATCAAAAACTGTAAGAAACCACTATCTTGGGGCTTTAGTGCTTTATGGAGGAGCCTAAACACTGGTATCATCCCATACCCACCACTGACATTGCCTCGCTTAACTAAGTTGGAGGTAAAGCAGTTGTTTTGAAAAAAAAAAAAAACTCCGTAGATAAATAAAAAAAAAAGGCACAATACCGTGACTGGAACGATACACAAATAACCCGCACATAGAAGAGAGGAGCTTACGACGACGTTTCGGTCCGACTTTGTAAATGGTCTAAGTCGGACCGAAACGTCGTCGTAAGCTCCTCTTCTATGTGCGGGTTATTTGTACAACTCCGTAGCACTAATGTCACACTAGGCCAAAGAATAAAGCTTGCCAGTCGCCTGGAGATGCAACAGCTATACAATCCAGGACAGCATGGTTTTAGAGCAGGTCGCTCCTGCCTTTCATGTTTGCTAGACCAATTCAGTACGATCTTAGCTGCACCGGAAGACAAGTTAAATGCTGATGTGCACACTGATTTCACAAACACTTTCGACAAGTGCGACCATGGTGTGACAGCGCACAAAATGCGTACAAGAGGAATAACTGGTAAAGTGGCAGATGGATATTTAATATCTTAACAAATGGAACCCGGAGAGCAGTAAACAGTAAAATCAGTGGCTGCCACAACGAAAAACTGTTCCTCAAAGCACAGTACTCTCCCCTCACTTGCGTATCTCATTCTTGTATCCAACATAGACAAGGACATAAATCATAGCGCAGTAACATCCTTTGCTGATGACATCAGAATCTCGGTGAAAGTGGCGTCCATCGAAGACGGTGAATTTTCAAGAGAATGTAGTCTTCCAGTTGGTGTCAGGCAGCAATAACGTTTGCTGCTTGTATACATAACACCTGACATTCCTACAACTGTACTCCTTGGAACGTAGGCGAGAAAGGTACATCATACTTGATACATGTATCGGGAAAATTTTGGGAGGGACCGGTTCCTAACATGCACAAGGGAATCATTCCACGTGAGAGTTATCAGATGGTGGAAAGTACCCTTGATAAAAAGCAACGAGTACGTGTCTTTCTAAACCAACTTGTCGGTATTTATTACCAAGGTTTATACCACACAAAGAACTCAACGAGTATCAGATGTTCCCGACTCGCCTCCCTCCGTGCATACAGGGAATTGCCGATAAACCTCTAGCTCTCTTCAGGATGCTGGAGAAGTTCCTCTAATCAGTTCCTGACTAGTCGGACTATATAGTTCGTATGTTGCACTACATGCGGTCATCAGTAACAGCCTGGTTGATTAGGTTTTAATCCACCGGGAAGTGTGGTCTGGGACCGGGCCGTAGGGGTGTTGATCTCAGTAAGCATTCTTCTGGTGACCAATTCAGTAGTGCCGAGCCTGTAACGAGGCCTGGCCAAACCATTGGTGCTGAAGGTCACTTGTGTAAGTGGAGGTAGGTGTGAACCTGTGACTGACTACGGCATTAGTGACTGCTGGTGGAGTCAGTGGTGTGGGTGATTCCGGCAGTTGTGGTCGTTCTGGTGCACACACGAAATATACTTGATGGCAAGTAGGATCACCAAAAGAAACCACCACCTCTCCTGCCCATCCTTTCTAGAGGAACAGCGCCGGGAGAAAGATTGTTTTAATGTTTTTAAAACACAACTGGACCACTATCTCAGCTAAGCACCTGATCGGTCAGGCCCTAATGGTTACGTGGACCTGCGAGCCGCTAGCAACAACCTGATTGACCAGGGGATTAACAGGAGCCTAGCCTCAGGTTAGGTTTTAGGGGTGGTAGTCCTCAAAATCGGTCATAGGTAAAGTAAAGGTCGCATGTATATACTGAAGTTGAAACTGGAAGAGGTAACAGAAAACGGGAGCCACTGAGGATCAACGTGTTCTTCAGTACCTGGCAGTTTAATTATGTACCTCTTATTTAAATTGATCAGTCTGTCATTTAAAGCAGAATGTGCTCAAAAGTGGGTCTATCCCGCCAGGATCAGGATGCCTGGTCACTATCCGTGTGTATGTTGTGGGCGGTTCTGGACATAAGCCGATTTCTCGTATACACAAATCAGCTTACGTTTGTATAGAACAAAAACAGCTTGCGAGTTAGGACAGGTAGAACAGTAACGGTGAACAAATATGTGAAGAAGGTAGGTAGGTAGACACAATGTAAGAGGGTTGCATGCACCGTGGTGAATCCAGACTGGTAAAGTACAGTTGCACAGTTACTGTCTTTGGGCTGCCTGTCTTGTTTTTGTCCTCGTTGCAACATAATCACATATTGTCTTTCAAGAGCAAACTTGATTAGTTCTTCAAACCCCCTGACGAACAGGATTGTGGTGCTTCTTGTGTGCAGCGATCCCCATAACTTAAATTACCAGGCCACGGCAACCAGGAGGCTTGGTCTGAGACCGGGCCACGTGGGCGTGGTCCACAAAACCATCAACAGCCTGACGTAGCTGCACAACCATTTATCCTCAGTTTTTGGGTTTCCTCATTTTATAAAAAAAAATATTTAGTTTATGCATAGAGAGGGAGAGGGAAGATATATTTTTTAACATTGAATAAATCAGTAGCGTTCTGCTACTCTGAAAGTTACACAGTGGGAACAAAAACTAACACATGGAGAATGATAAAAGAGAGGGGAAAGGGCCGGTCTGGCACCCGCCTCGCTCTCATGTAAACAACATAAATTACAAAAACTGGACTTTATTTTTTTTCAGGGGCTGCCTGTCGGCTCACCCCCTTCTCTCTGGGGACGGTACTCGCCTAGTTGAGTTTTCATGGGAGGAGGGGGGTTAGATTCATAGCTCCTGGACCCGCCTCTCTTCTATTGTCGACCAGTTTCGCTTGTTTTTGGCCTTTAGGGCCTGACCGTACCTACTCTTGAAACTGTTTATAGAATACCGACAAGTTGATATACAAGAGACACATGCAACACTTGGATATCTTTATTCTGAAACATTTAGCCTACACTGTAGGCACCATAGTCTGGAACAGTGTTCCAAAATATGAAGCAACACTCTTCTCCAGGATGAGGGACTAACCCCCTTAAAACTACGTCTTCAAGGGTGATGGACTGAGTACATAGTCATTACATCTTTACTGCTTCTGCTGCCTCTGTACTGAAGAAGCCTGCCTACTTTGTAGGCGAAACGTTTCGGAATAAAGATACCTAACTGTTGCACATGTCTTATCAATGAAAGTACTTGCTAACGTACGAAAGTGCAGTGTTTTAATTAAGAGGGACGTAAGTTCTCCCGTCTTCTAATAACATGTTAATTTTTCCACTATAATCTACCTTGTCCATAATTACTATCACATTTGCTTTGTCTGTTTCGTAAGGTGAAGTCCAGGATCTTTCCTTAATTCATGGTATAACTTAACAAATCTTTGCGGACAATTGTGTTGCAGACTCTGCAACACAAGAGGTCTGATCAAAGCTGAGACCTCTTGTGGTGCCTCAGTTTGGTCTTTGGAGGATACAGTGGTTGTAGTGGTCCTCTGGTATCAGCTTGATACCTCCCTTCCAATCTTGTTTTTTACTCGCCAATAATAAGACAAGACAAGACTTCAACCACCCACCAGCAAACACAATATTGACTGAACAAATTTTCCAAGAGGAAACTAGACCAGTTTCCGTTAATGCTACTTCTATTGCTGCTTCTCTCTACTGTTCGTTGTTTCTGTTATCGCTGCTGCTGTTTCTCCTGCTGCCGCTATTCCTGTTGGTGTTGCACTTCATATCGCCCATCACAGTGTACCCAGACGAGGGTGTCAGTCCTCAAGCGACACCTACACACCTCGCCTTTTTTTCACACGAGGATTTTACAAGGTTAGGTTAAGGGCTTTTAGCTTTATTTACAAGCTAAGAGTTGTTACTTAAATCAGCTCATTTTAAAGCTGTCCTCTTTCTTCTTTTTCTCCATTTTTCTTCGCTTTCCCTTTTTTTTATTTTTGGTATTTTCTCCTTTTTTTTTCTTTTTTTCTCTTCTCTCCTGTCTCTTCTGTGATCGGGCCGCGGGGGCGTTAACTGCCAAAAGCAGCCTTCAGGTATCTCCCGTTGCTTTCCCTCCGCCCTTCCCTTCTCTCTATTCCCCCCCTCCCACCTCCCTTTCTCCCTCCACCATTTTTCTCTCCGTCTCCCCCCTTCTCTCTATTCCCCCCCTCCACCTCCCTTTCTCCATCCACCATTATTCTCTCCGTCTCCCCCTCCACCATTATCCTCTCCCTCGCTCCCTCCACCATTATCCTCTCCCTCGCTCCCTCCACCATTATCCTCTCCCTCTCTCCCTCCACCATTATCCTCTCCCTCGCTCCCTCCACCATTATCTTCTCCCTCGTGAAAAAGGCGAGAGGTACATTTTGTTCGCTAAATATACATTTATTCATAATATAATTTATATTCATTACCTTTCCGTGGTATTAGTGATAAGAGTTAAGTTTATTCATGTATGTGTTATTGTTAGTTTTAGCTATTGTGGGTAGTGTTTGTGGTGGACATCTGAAAGATGTTTTCAGGGGTAAACGCCCCCGCGGCCCGGTCCATGACCAGGCCTCTGGGAGAATGAAGGCCTGATTCAACCAGGAAGTTACTGCTGGTCGCACGCAGTTTAACATACTAACCACAGCCCGGCTGATCAGGAACCGACTCGAGGAATTTGTCAAGTTCCTTCTTAAAGACGGCAAGGAGGGAGGTTGTTGTTAATATATTTTGTATGTGACGGGAAGCCTCTTACACTTATTGTTCTTAGTGTACTCAGCTCTTCCTTGGGAGTACTTTGCACCATGTACTCAGATGCTTGCTTTCATGGTGGTTTTAAGATAGCCCACCTTGCTACTTAAATGTATATTAACGTACATTTAACCTATAAGCAAAAAAAAAAAAACCGAGTTTGGCAGCGCTGTCTGTGGGCAAACCTTAAGGGACGTCTAAATTTGTAAGAATATCAGGCGTGGTGTGAGAACCCCTCTTCTCCAGGTGGAACCTGCATTGTTGAACCAACTATCTGCCCTTCGTGCATTAATGCGCTCATTAGAACTTGACAAATTTAAAAAAAAAAATGAAAATGTGGTTAATGTTTAGGTATAACGTATAAGGTGTTGCGTAAGAACATAAAATGAGGAACACTGCAGCAAGCCTATTGAAGATTGAGACACTTATGCAGCATATGGGAATCTTTATTCAGGAAACGTTTCGCCACACAGTGGCTTCATCAGTCCAATACAAAGAGGAAGGCGTAAGGAGAGGAGGAGAAGGAGGTAATCAGTCCCTCAACCTGGAGTCGATGTGTTCAGTCCATCAATCTTGTTCAGTCCATCAAGATTGATGGACTGAACACATCGACTCCAGGTTGAGGGACTGATTACCTCCTTCTCCTCCTCTCCTTACGCCTTCCTCTTTGTATTGGACTGATGAAGCCACTGTGTGGCGAAACGTTTCCTGAATAAAGATTCCCATATACTGCATAAGTGTCTCAATCTTCAACTTGTCGGTTTTTCAAACCATTCATCACAACTGTCAGACACTGCAGCATCATGGGATCTTGTTACAAAGAATTCTTCAACACTTGTTCAACCTTTGGACGAAGACCTACTTCGACTAGTGGATGGTACCACTATGACCCCGCCTCCATCTGCTTCACGTCACCTCACTACAGTATATAAGCCACGTCTACGGCCCTATGCTGTACATTCTACAAGATTGATGGACTGAACACATCGACTCCAGGTTGAGGGACTGATTACCTCATTCTCCTCCTCTCCTTACGACTTCCTCTTTGTATTGGACTGATGAAGCCACTGTGTGGCGAAACGTTTCCTGAATAAAGATTCCCATATGCTGCATAAGTGTCTCAATCTTCAACTTGTCGGTTTTTCAAACCATTCATCACAGCAAGCCTATTGGCCATACTAGGCAGGTCTTTCTGAAACCCACCAACATAGTGGTGAATATGAAAATAAAATGGTATATAAATAGTGGTATATACTGCAAGAGAAGGTTGACAGCTGAGAGATGAGATGGTGGGCAGTAAGCTTTAAACGCAGGAGACACAAGTGATTAAAAGTTATAGCTGAGATTATAAGAAGCCATCTAGATAAGCATAGCTTGATTAATGATACTCAGCATGGATTCACAAGAGGCCGGTCTTGTCTAACTAATTTATTAACTTTCTTCAGTAAAGCTTTTGAGGCTGTTGACCACGATCAAGAATTTGATATTATTTACTTAGATTTTAGTAAGGCTTTTGATAGAGTTCCGCACCATAGACTGTTAAAGAAAGTGGCAGCTCATGGCATTGGGGGAAAAGTGCTCTCGTGGATCGAGTCATGGCTCACTGACAGGAAGCAGTGTGTGTCCATAAATGGGGTTAAATCCGAGTGGGGATCTGTAACAAGTGGCGTTCCACAGGGATCATTCTTGGGCCCGTTGTTGTTTATAATATATATCAATGATCTTGATGAGGGAATTACTAGTGATGTGAGCAAATTCGCCGATGACACAAAGATAGGTAGGATAATTGATTCAAACGTAGATGTTATGGAACTTCAGGAGGATTTAAACAAACTCTATTCTTGGTCAGAAAAGTGGCAGATGCAGTTCAATGTTGATAAATGCAAGGTTCTGAAGCTTGGGAGTGCCCATAACCCTAGTATGTACTTATAAGTTAAATGATGTAGAACTTAGCCATACAGATTGCGAAAAGGACTTGGGGGTTATGGTGAGCAGCAACCTTAAACCAAGAAAAGCAATGCCTACGCGTACGTAATAAGGCAAATAGATTACTGGGATTTATATCAAGAAGTGTAAGCAACAGAAGTCCAGAGGTCATACTGCAGCTTTATACATCATTAGTAAGGCCTCAACTAGATTATGCAGCTCAGTTCTGGTCTCCATATTACAGAATGGACATAAATTCGTTAGAAAACATTCAGCGTAGGATGACTAAATTAATACATAGCATTAGAAATCTTCCTTATGAAGAAAGATTGAAGACTCTTAAGTTACATTCACTTGTTAGACGAAGAATGAGGGGAGACCTGATCGAAGTGTATAAGTGGAAGATAGGTATTAATAAAGGGGATATTAATAAGGTCTTGAGGATCTCTCTCCAAGAGAGAACCCGCAGTAATGGATTTAAATTAGATAAGTTTAGATTTAGAAAGGACATAGGAAAGTGGAAATAAATGGTATAAAATACCGACACAATGGAAATATAAACACAAATGCAGTATATAACGTTGTCAATAAAGGATCACATTATACTGCATTTGTGTTTATATTTCGACATAGGAAAGTATTGGTTTGGAAATAGGGTAGTTGATGAGTGGAACAGTCTACCTAGTTGGGTTATTGAGGCTGGGACTTTGGGTAGTTTCAAATTTAGGTTGGATAAGTACATGAGTGGGAGGGGTTGGATTTGAGTGGGACTTTCACATCAGAGCTTATTTCTTGGGTGGCATTGAAAATTGGGTTGGGCAAATGTTTTGTTAGTGGGATGAATTGTAAAGGACCTGCCTAGTATGGGCCAACAGGCCTCCTGCAGTGTTCCTCCTTTCCTATGTTCTTATGTTCTTATATTGAGAAAACGAGCGAAAGAGACAACGAGAAACTGGCGTGAGAGAATAAATTAAGGTTAAGGTGTAGGCGAGTGTAGTGCATGGTGTCAGCGACTAGTGTCCTTCACAGAGTGATGGGACTGCCTACTTCACGGGCCGTTTTTCCTCTTCCTTCCGCACAGTACTAAACATTTTAGATGAGAATATCTATCTGTGTTTTGAAAGCTAAGATCTTTCCTAGGCTCGTGGTACAAACTTTGAGATATCCTGCCTCGGGTTATTTTGCAAACCAAGGGCTCTTATCCAACCCTAGTTCATTTTACAGTACAAGAGCTGCTTTCCTACCCTAGCTAATTTTACAAGTTACTAGAGTTAATTCATGATAAACCAGGCTGTGGTGCAAACGTTGGATTCTATACGGTCAAAACTAACAGCCTGGTTGATGCGATCAACCAGGTGTTTGGTCTGGGACCTGACCGCTTGGACAGTGACCCTCGGCAATATGAAAGTTTATACATTTGAAGATAGCTTGGTTATCACCTGACATGACAAAAAAATTTGATTAAAAAGTATCGCTAAAAAGATGCACTCGTGGAGAGATGAGGGAAAAACAACGAGAATAAAGTAAGAATTTGGTGGAGAGGAATGTGTAGGTGGTGGTGAAGGTGGGTGTCAGGGGAAGGTGGTGGGGTGAAGGGTGTTAGGTGAAAGGGATAAGACAAAGGTGTGTGAAGGCAGCGAGGTAGGGAGAGCAGTGTAAAATAAATGCCGAGGAGGATGGGATCACTGGGGGTGTTGTGGGAAGGGTGAACTGATGGTAAAAAAGAAGCTTGAAGATAGAACAAGAGTAGCAGAACCTGCAAGAACAGACAACAAATCTGTGTCACCTTCACTGCTGTTGTCTTAACAGACACCTGTGTTTCATATATAGAACAGCACCAGCGAAGATAAACTTGCCCCTCCTAAGGGCAGCATCTAAGCCTATGTTGCTCACATGGTCTCTCTAGAGTTCTTCCACGAGTGGAATCAAATCACAACGCTGAATTAGTGTCAGCGGTCCAAGACTCTTCCATGCTATCTTCAAGAGGGAACTTAATGAGATCTTCTAATAATTTCTGACCATCCGGGTTATGATTCATACATTGCACTGCGTGCGGCTAGCAATAAGTAAGTAAGTTTATTCAGGTATACACAAATACAGTTACATAGAATTATCATACATAGCAGCATATGTGTAGAGAACCTAGGATAACCCAAAAAAGTCAGACAGAGTGACTTATTTCCATTGGGGTCCTTTTACCTTATTATTATAATATAAAAGTTATAATATTTTCTTATTATTCTACAATGAAGATAACATCTTATTATCATACTAAAAAGACTATCTACTACACGAGGGTCATTAAGACTACAAACGAGGGTCATTACTAGGAATAAGGTAAAATTTACACGTATGTTAGCTAAAAAATAGAAAATCATTCCCCTCCCTTTCTGTAGCTACATTCATCAGACACCTTTGGCACTCTTCTTGAACTGGTTCATGCTATGACTGGCTTTGACATGTGCGGGTAGTCTGTTTCATTCCTTATTGCTGACAATAAAAGGGGTTTGAAGCCTGGCCACGACTGTGGGGACACA
>NW_026464818.1:0-35584 GCF_026875155.1 Cherax quadricarinatus
TGATTTAGAGAAAAGACTGTGATTTTGCAGTGTTTTTAGTGATTTTGATAGTGATTTTTCAGTTTGTATTTAAATTAATTATATATTTTAATAGAATCTGAAATAATCGGGATGTAGAATGCTGTTACATAGTATTTTCTAGATATCCTTAATGATAAATATGAAGATATAAGGAAGTAACAGTTGAGAGAGTCTTGTACTGGATATAGCAAGAAAACATTCTTGTGAATTATTACATAATTTTTAATTTTTCCCGTCTTCACTTCTCTCAACTTCACTATATTGAGAAAAATATTCACAAACACAATAAAAAAGAAAGAAAATAAGATGTACAAACTGGGAGAGTCAACCTCTCGACAAAAGTGATTGTTGATGTTGATGTTACAACCTGGCCAGTACAACTCTGTCTTAATGTCTTCAATATTCCTGTTTTATGTATTATTGTTATCTTGCTCTACTCTTCCCTTATTTTATTGTATTGTTCTTGTATGTTCTTGTGTGGTATTTGTGTACTGCTGTACTGTTCTGCTGTATGTTACTGTATTTTTCTTATGTGTTACAGTTTTGTTCTTGTGTGTTACTGTACTGTACAGTTTTGTGTTGTTCTATTGTTATTATGAGGTACTTTTCTAGACAGTTCTTCATTTATTTTTTGTGTTTTCCGTCACTCGATCAATCACAATCTTGACATATTCATTCCTTGGTATAATCAACAGGCAATACACAAACACTAATATTTATGTGTTAGTATGCAGTCCTTGCATGTTACAGTAGTAATTTTCCTGTGTATTTAAGTTACTCCACTGTTAAGATAAGAACATAAGAAAGGAGGAACACTGCAGGAGGCCTGTTGGCCCATACTAGGCAGGTCCTTTACAATTTATCCCACTAACAAAACATTTGCCCAACCCAATTTTCAATGCCACCCAAGAAATAAGCTCTGATGTGCAAGTCCCACTCAAATCCAACCCCTCCCACTCATGTACTTATCCAACCAAAATTTGAAACTACCCAAAGTCCTAGCCTCAATAACCCAACTAGGTAGACTGTTCCACTCATCAACTACCCTATTTTCAAACCAATACTTTCCTATGTCCTTTCTAAATCTAAACTTATCTAATTTAAATCCATTACTGCGGGTTCTCTCTTGGAGAGACATCCTCAAGACATTATTAATATCCCCTTTATTAATACCTATCTACCACTTATACACTTCGATCAGGTCCCCCCCTCATTCTTCGTCTAACAAGTGAATGTAACTTAAGAGTCTTCAATCTTTCTTCATAAGGAAGATTTTCTAGTCACTAAGTGCGTTCCCACAAGGATCAGTTTTTAGGCCCTCTCTTGTCATAATTTACATTTAATGACCTTGATGAAGGATTACCTAGTTGACATGATAAGTTTGCGATGATACAAAGATAGGCCGTATAATTCACTCTGAGGAGGATATCAATGAACTCCAGGACGATTTGAACAAATTAATGTCTTGGTCTGAGAAATGGCAGATGAAGTTTAATGTGGAAAGTGTAAGGTACTTGCCCTTGGTAAAAAGAAAATAACCCTCGAAGCTAAAAATCTAGGTGAAGTAGAGCTTGGTCATACGGAATGTGAAAGGGACTTGGGGGTCGTGGTAAGTCAAAATCTAAAGCCAAGACAGCAGTGCCTCAGTGTGCCAACAAGGCCAACAGATTTTCTTGGATTTATCTCAAGAATATAAGTAACAGAAGTCCAAAAGTTATTTTACAGCTCATACATCACTAGTGAGGGCCTCATTTAGATTATGCTGCTCAGTTTTGGTCCCCTTACTACAGGGTGGACATAGACTCATTAGAGAACATACAGAGAAGAATGACTAAAATGATTTACTGTGTAAGGAACCTCCCGTATGAAGATAGACTTAAAGCCTTAAATCTCCACTCTCTGGAGAGGCGTAGAATGAGGGAGATATCATTGAAGTGTATAAGTGGATAAACGGGCATAAACAAGGGAGACATTAATAAAGTACTGAGGGTGTCGAACCAGTAAGAACCAGGAATAATGGATTTAAGTTGGATAAATTTAAATTTAGAAAGGACATAGGTAAGTACTGGTTTTCTAACAGAGTTGTAGATGCGTGGAATAGTCTTCCCATGGGTGATAGAGGCTAGACCTTAGTAGTCTTTAAGAAGAGACTGACAAATATATGAGCGGGAGGGGCTGTTTGATTGGTGTTGGGGGTGCGGGATTTTTCTTGAGTAGCTTTATGAATGCGTTTGATAAGGACCTGCCTCGTATGGGCCAGTAGGCCTTCTGCAGTGTTCCTACATTCTTATGTTCTATGTTCTTATGTATTAATTTAGTCATCCTACGCTGAATGTTTTCTAACGAATTTATGTCCATTCTGTAATATGGAGACCAGAACTGAGCTGCATAATCTAGGTGAGGCCTTACTAATGATGTATAAAGCTGCAGTATGACCTCTGGACTTCTGTTGCTTACACTTCTTGATATAAATCCCAGTAATCTATTTGCCTTATTACGTATGCTTAGGCATTGCTGTCTTGGTTTAAGGTTGCTGCTCACCATAACCCCCAAGTCCTTTTCGCAATCTGTATGGCTAAGTTCTACATCATTTAACTTATAAGTACTAGGGTTATGGGCACTCCCAAGCTTCAGAACCTTGCATTTATCTACATTGAACTGCATCTGCCACTTTTCTGACCAAGAATAGAGTTTGTTTAAATCCTCCTGAAGTTCCATAACATCTACGTTTGAATCAATTATCCTACCTATCTGTGTCATCGGCGAATTTGCTCATATCACTAGTAATTCCCTCATCAAGATTATTGATATATATTATAAACAACAACGGGCCCAAATTTCCCGGGGGCCCATTGTTGACCCCCAAATTCTTTCCCCATTTGAAAACCCTTTTGCAATAATCCCGATCCACAAATTTTCCCCCTGTGTGAAAACCCTTTAAAAGGCCTCTATCGAAAAAATCAAGAATTACTTTTTATCTTTCCCCCCAAAATTTTTGGAAAAAAATTAAATAATTGGAAAGAGGCCTTTTGTAACCTTTATTCTTTCAATTGTTGGGAATTTTTTTAAAAACTCATTAAAATTACAAAATTTTTCCCTACATAAAAAAATTTAGGGGGTTTTTGACGGAAACACCCCCGGAAAAAAGCCTCTCCAATACCAAAAACGGAAAAAAAAAAATTTTGAAGGGGCCGGTTTCCATTTTCTTTTCTGTTGCCCTTACCTTTTTTCTAACTTTAGTTCTTATACGACTGCTCTTTTCTGATGAATAAATTCCCTTATTTTTTTCCAAGCCTTAAATTTTTTTGCCCTTTAAAAATTTTTAAAAAAATAAAAGAAAATTTTCCCAATTTAAAAACCTTTCCTTAAATTAGCCCCCAATTTCTTCAGGAAAAATTTTTGGGTTTTATTTTTTTAGCTGATTTGAAAATTTTTACTTAAATAAAAGAAAGGGTCGAATAATAAAAAATTAGTTTGGTTGGGAAAATTTTTTTTTGGGATTCTTAATAATTTTTTATGTAACCCTTTTTTAAATTTTTAACGGGGGGTGTCGAAATTCTAAAAATTTAAATTTTTTTTAAATTTTTTCTTTTAAAACAATATTTTTTGGGGTAAATTTTGTGCGTTTTTGTTCCCAATTCTTGGGAAAATTTTTGACCCAAATTTTAATAATAAAATTTTTTTCCAATTTTTCTTTTGGGTGAAATGAAAAGGGCCCCTTCACACTTGAAATTTTCACCCTACAAAAATTTTAAAAATTAAAAAAAAAATTTAAACTACCCCAAAATTTTTAGAATTTATTTTACAAATTCTTTACCCTTAATAAAAAAAGGGGGGGAATAACCAAATCTTAATACCCCTCCCGGGGTTTTCCCGGACCCGTAGGCACTGGCCCCTTTTTCCTAGCCTTACCAAAACCTCCCTTGCCTTGGGGGTTTTAAAAACGGGCCCGATTTTTCTGTTGGTAAATCCAAATTTTCCCAAACCCCTTTAACATTTTTCTTTTACGTAGAAATTTAAAAAAAAACCAAAAGTTTCATTTCAGCGATTTTTTCCTCAGGGGCAACCGTGATTGGGGAAGGGGAAGGAGTAAACTGGGGTTAATTTAGTGGGCCCGAAAAAAAATTGGGGAAATTTATTTTTTGGTTTTTTTAAAAATATAGTACAAATGTTAACACCTTGACGGAAGCGCCAAAACTAGGAAAAATGGAAAAACTTTTGGAGGGCGTTTGATTTTCCTGTCATAGGGGAAAATGTTTTAAAACTGTTTTTTAAAAATTTTTGAGGGGGAAAACCCCAAAAACATTGGAAACATATCCAAAAAAAACATTAAAATATTTTAAACTGATTAAGTAAGGGGAAATCCGATTCAAACCGAAATGGATTTCCTTTTACTTTAATCCTTTGGGGGGCGGAATTAAGGCAGTTGGGGGTGCTTGTGTAGGTGGGGGGGGGGAATTTCGGAGAGCGGTGGACCCCCTTTTCCCCCCAGGGAAATCCTGTGAAGGCAAAAAAACCCAATTTCCCGGGGGTTAAAGGTGAAACCCTCCGGGGGAAGGGGGGAAAGGGAGTCCCCGGTGCCCTGGATCCTGGAACATGACCGGGGAAAAGGCACCCTACTCTGGGGAAGGGGGGAAAGGGGAGCCCACCAGGTACACAAGTGGACTCCTAAGACACTGATCCGGGAAGGCACCGCCGCCTTTAGGTAATGGGAAGGAAGACATGGGGAGCGAGCGGAGGATTCCGGTTTCATAAATTTGGGGGAAGGGGGGGGTGGTTTGGGGGGGGGCGGCGGGGGACCTTTGTTAAGGTTCCCACCTTAAGGGGGAAGGGGAGACATCCGGAGCGAGGGGATGGATTCCTGGATAAAACCGGGGGAAGGCATAAACTGAGTTGAGGCTGACCTTTGTAGGGGGGAAAGGGGAGCATCCGGCGAGCGGAGGGTTTCCTGGTACATGATCCTGGGGAAGCAAAAACGCTTGACTCTGGAAGGGGGGAAAGGGGGAGCACCCGGGAACGGAGGGGACCTAAAATACTGATCCGGAAAAGAAAAACCCCCACTTGGGGGGAGGGGGGAAGGGACCCCTCGGACACAAGGGACCCCTGGACATATTGGGGAAGGAGCCGCCTTGGTAAGGGGGAAGGGAAAGAACCCGGGAGCGAGCGGATGGATTCCGGTTTCTAAACGGGGGAAGGTTTGGGGGTTGAGGCTGACCTTGGGTAAGTGGGGAAGGGGAGACATCCGGGGAGGGGAGGGATTCCTGGATACTAAACCTGGGGAAGGCAGAATACGGGTTGACTCCGGAAGGGGGGAAGGGGGAGCACCCGGGAACATGGACCCGGGGAAAATGATCCGGAAAAAAAAACCGCGACTTGGAAGGGGGGAAGGGAGCCATCAGGACCAAAAGGACCCCGGGAAACAAAAACCGGGGAAGGAGGACCTTGGAAGGGGGGAAGGGGGAAAACCGGGGAGCGAGCGGAGGGATCCTGGTTTAAAAAAAACTTGGGGAAGGTTTGGGGTTGAGGCTCCCTTTGGGTAAGGGGGGAAAGGGGGAAAAAATCGGACGAGGGGAGGATTCCGGGATCAAAACCCGGGGGAAGGGTTTTGGGGTTTTGGGGCACTTGGTAAGGGGGGAAGGGGGAGAATCCGGGGGAACGGATGGATTCCGGGAACGACCGGGAAAGCAAAAAAGGCCTGGAAGGGGGAAGGGAGATAGGGAAAAGAAGGAGAAGAGGGGGGGCACCCCCGACCTTAGGAAGGGGGAAGGGAAGACATCCGGGGGCCCAAAGGAAAATTCCGGGTTCATAAACGGGGGAAGGGGAGGGGGGCCCTTTTTAAGGGGGGGGGAAAATTCCGGGCAGGGGGTGGAACCCGATAATAACCGGGGAGGCTGAACAGAAAGGGGCGCCTTTAATTTTAAAAATAAATTTGGTCCTATTCATGAATTGGGGGAAAAGGTTTAGGCTTCCCTTGGGGGGGGGGGGGAAAACAGGGAGAAAACGGTGGTTTCCCTCACTAACCTCTAGGGGGAAAAGGGGAAAGGGGGAAAAGGAAGAGAAAGGGGGGAAAAAACGGGGGCTCCCTTGGGGAAAAAAAAGGGGACATGGGGGGCCCCGGAGGATTCTGGCACTAAACCTGGGACGAGGGGGGGGGACCTTTTAAAAAGCCCCCCCCCCTTTTAAAATTCCTGGGGACAGAGTCGCTTTTTAATAAGTTTCTACAGTTGGGCCAACGTTTCCCCAAAACCCTTTTTCCTACAGTACCACGGGGGTTTTTCCCCTCCCCAGCCCCCTGACATATTTCCGGGGTTATTCCACCCACCCTCCCTGACAGAGACCGTTTTATCCCACTCCACCCCCCTAAGAGTCACGGTGTTTTCCCACTCCAGCCTCCCTGGAGTCCGGGGGGTTTTTCCACTCCAGCCTCCCTGAAGAGTCCGGTGTTTTTTCCCCATTTCCGTCCCAAAAGCATCAGGGTGTTATTCACCCCACCTTTCCTGACAGTAGTCACGGGGGGGGTGTTTTTCCCCACCCCAGCCTCCCTAAAGATCACGGGGGTATTCCCTCCAGCCCCCCTAGGTCACGTGGTTATTCCCACTCCAGCCCCCCTAAAGGAGTCAGGGGTTTTTTATTCCACTCCAGCCCCCCTGAGGGGAGTCACGGTGTTATTCCCACTCCAGCCTCCCTGTGGGAGACGGGTTATTCCCACCCCCAGCCCCCCTGATGGGGTCACGGTGTTATTCCCACTCCACCCCCCCGAGGGGAGTCACGGTGTTTTTCCCACTCCACCTCCCTGTGGGAGTCACGGTGTTTTCCCACTCCAGCCTCCTGAGGGGACACGGTGTTACCCCCTTCCAGCCTCCCTGAGGGGAGTCACGGTGTTATTCCACCCCCACCCCCCTGATGGAGTCACGGTTTATTCCCACTCCACCTCCCGATGGAGCAGGGTGTTATTCCCACTCCGCCCCCCTAGGGGAGCAGGGTGTTTTTCCCACTCCAGCCCCCCTGAGGGGAGCACGGTGTTATTCCCACTCACCCTCCTGATGGGAGTCCGGGTTTTCCCACCCCGCCCCCCTGAGGATCACGGTTTTTTTTCCACTCCACCCCCCTGGGGATCACGGTGTTATTCCCACTCCAGCCCCCTGATGGGAGTCACGGTTTATTCCACTCCAGCCCCCTGATGGGAGTCACGGGTTATTCCCACCCCACCCCCAAATGGAAGTCACTTTTATTCCCACCCAGCCTCCCCTGATGGGAGTCAGGTGTTATTCCCCCACTCCGCCCCCCTGATGGGGGGCAGGGGTGTTTTTTTCCCACCCTCCTCCTGAGGGGTCACGGTGTTTTTCCCACTCCGCCTCCCTGAGGGGAGTCACGGTGTTTTTCCCACTCCAGCCCTGATGGGAGTCACGGGTTTTCCCCACCCGCCTCCCTGATGGGAGTCACGTGTTATTCCCACTCCAGCCTCCCCTGAGGGGAGCACGGTGTTATTCCCACTCCAGCCCCCCTGGGGGAGTCAGGGTTTTTTTCCCCACCCCACCCTCCCTGAGGGGGAGTCACGGTGTTTTTCCCCACTCCAGCCCCCCTGATGGGAGTCACGGGTTATTCCCACTACCCCCCTGAGGGGAGTCACGGTGTTTTTCCCACTCCACCCCTCCCTGATGGGAGTCACGTGTTATTCCCACTCCCCCTCCTGATGGGGTCACGGTGTTTTACCCCGCCCCCCATTCACGGGTTATTCCATAAAACCCCGGGGGGTTTCATGTTATTCCCCCCCAGTTTGGGAACACTGATTCCCATACCTCCTGGGGGACCTTTATCCCCTCCACCTCCGAGGGACCCCGGGTTTTAAAACCCAGCCACCCCCTAGGGTCCGGTTTTTATTATACCCTTTGGGGGAGTACTTTTTTTCCCCCCCCTTGGGGAGTACGGTTTTTTTCCCCCACCTCCCTGATGGGGCCCGGTACGTCTTTTCGTGTTCTTCCCCGGTTTTTAAACAAAAACCTCTTGTTCTATTGTTCTTCGTGGAGCCCTATGGCTTTGTAAACTGCCCTAAAACCATTTTGTACTCTGGTTTGTTTCTAAACCCGGGCCCCCTTACCTTTACTTTTCTTTTTTTGTTACGAATTTTTCTGTGTACTGTACTTTTTTTGTTTTATTGTACTGGTTCTTGTACTGTATTTAGGTCTTTGTGTTACTTATTTGGTTTTTTGTGTTACTGTAGGGTTTTGTTATTACTGGTCTTGTTTTCGTATGGCTTTTGGGGTTATGTACGGGCTTTTGTGTTACTGCGGTCTTTGTTTACTTACGGTTTTGGTTACTGACTGGTCTTTTGTGTTACTGTATGGTTTTTGTGTTCTGTACTGGTCTTTTTTTTACTGAACTGGTTTTTGGTTTTTACTGTACGGTTTTTTGGGTTACTGTATGGTCTTTGTTTACTGTACTGTTTTTGTTTTACGTACTGGTCTTTGTGTTACTGTAGGTTTTGGTTATGTACTGGCTTGGGTTACTTACTGGTCTTTGGTTATGTACTGGCCCCTTGGTGTTACTGTACGGTCTTGTGTTACTGTCTGGTCTTTCGTTACTGTACTGTCTTTGTTTACTGTACGTCTTTGTTTTTATGTATGTCTTTTGTTAGTCTGGCTTTTGTGTTACGTAGGGGTTTTGTGTTCTGTACTGGTTTTGTGTTACTGTACTGGCTTTGTTTACTGTAGGTCTTCTTGTTTACTGTTTTTTTCTTCTGTGTTATTACTGGTCTTTGTGTTACTGACGGTCTTGTGTTACTTTACGGGTCTTGTGTTACTGTATGTTCTTCTGTTTTTACTGTCGGTTCTTGTTACTGTATGTCTTCTGTTTTTTGTACTGTTCTTTGTGTTACTGTCCCTGCCTTTGTGTTTGACTGGGCTTTTTTTACTGTACTGTTTCTTTGTTTTCTGTACTGGTTTTTTGTGTTACTGTAGGTTTTTGTGTTACTGTATGGTCTTTGTGTTACTGTACTGTCTTCTGGGTTCTGTACTGGTTTTGTGTTACTGTACGTCTTCTGTGTTCGATGGTTTTGTTTACTGACTGTTTTTCTGTGTTACGTATGGTTTCTGTGTTACTGTACGGGTCTTTGTGTTATTGTACGGGTCTTCTGTTTTTACTTACTGGTCTTTGTTTATGTAGGGTCTTCTGTGTTTTTCGACTGGTCTTGTGTTACTGTACTGGTCTTTGTTTTACTGTCTGTTTTGTTTTACTGTACTGGTCTTTGTGTTACGAACTGGTTTTGGTTACTGACGGGGTTTCTGGTTACTGACTGGTCTTTGGTTATGTATGGTCTTTGTGTTACTGACGGGGTTTTGTTTACGTACGGGTCTTTGTTACTTCGGTCTTTGTGTTACTGTCTGGTCTTTGTTACTACTTTTTGTGTTACTGTACGGGTTTTTGTGTTAGTACGGGTTTTTGTGTTACTTACGGTCTTTGTGTTCTTTTGGGTCTTTGGTTATGTATTTGGTCTTTGTGTTACTTAGGGTCTTTGTTTTACTGACTGGTTTTGTGTTACGGACTGGTCTTTGTGTTTGTACGGTCTTTGTGTTATGTCTGATTTTTTGTGTTCTGACTGTCTTTTTTTTTACTCTACTGGTCTTTGTGTTAACTGTACGGGTCGGTTTTTGTTTTTTGTAACTGGGTCTTTGTGTTACTGTACTGGCCTTTGGTTACGAAAACGGTCTTTGTGTTACTGTATTTTTTGTTTCTTTTCTTGTTTTACTGTTGGTCTTTTGTTATGTACGGGTTTTGTTTTACGGAGGGTTTCTTTTTGTTTTTCGGGGACACTGGTCTTCGTTTCTGACTGTTCTTCTGTGTTACTTACGGGTCTTGTGTTATGTACGGGGTGTTGTTAGTATGGCCCTTGTGTTATTTGACTGGTCTTTGTGTTATTTACTGGTTTTGTTTTACTGTACTGTTTTCTGGTTTCTGTACTGGTCTTTGTGTTACTGTACTGGTCTTGTTTACTGTACCGGAGTTTTTTTTTACTTACTGGTTTTGTTTACTGTACTGTTTTTGTGTTTGTAGGGTTTTGTGTATGTAATGGTCTTTTTGTTACTTACTGGTTTTGGTTAGTACTGGTTTTTTTGTGTTACTGTACGGTTTTTGTGTTACTGTACTGTTTCGTGTTACTGTACGGTTTTTGTGTTACTGGGGGGTTTTTTGTTACTTTATGGTGTTTGTGTTTTTGTACGGTGTTTGTGTTACTGAAAATGGGTTTTTGGGTTACTGAAATGGTTTTTTTTTTTACAAAATTTGTTACGTATGGCTTTTGTTTACTGTACGGGTTTTTCTGGTTACGTACTGGTTCTTCTGTTGGTTACTGTACGTCTTTGGGTTTACTGTACTGGTTTTGTGTTTTACTTTTTTTACTGTATTTTTTGTGTTACTGTACTGGTCTTTGTTTTATGTAGGCTTTGTTTCTGTACGGGTTTTCTGTGTTACTGAATGGTCTTCTGTTTTACGTCTTTTCTTCTGTGTTCCCTGTACTTTCTTTGTTTACGTACTGTTCTTCGTGTTACGTATGGTTTTCGTGTATTTTTTACTTTACTGTTTTGGGTTTTTGTTTTTTTTTACTGTACTGGCTTCTGTGTTACTTCCGGGGGGGGGGTTTTTCCCCCCCCAAAAAAAGGTTTTTTTCCCCCCGTTTCTGTTTTTTTTTACTTACGGGTCTTCTTGTTACGTACGTTCTTCTGTGTTACGTACTGGTTTGTGTGTTACTGTACTGGTCTTGTGTGTTACTGAACTTGTTTTCGTTTTACTGTACTGTTTTTTGGGGTTACGTCTGGTCTTCTGTATTACTGTACTGTTTTTCGTGTTACTGTACTGGTCTTCGTGTTACTGTACTGGTTTTCTGGTTACTGTATGGTCTTCTGTTTACTGTATTTGTTTTCTGTTTACTGTACGGGTCTTCTGTGTTACGTACCTTTCTTCTTGTTACTGTACTGGTCTTTTTACTGTTGTCTTCTGTGTTACTGACTGGTCTTCTGTTTTACTGACTGGCTTTGTTACTGTACTGTTCTTCTGTGTTACTGTACTGGTCTTCTGTGTTACGTACTGGTCTTCTGTGTACTGTACGGTCTTCTATGTTACTTACTGGTTTTTTTTTTAAACTGTATGGTCTTGTGTTACTGTGCTGGTTTCTGTGTTACGACTGGTCTTGTGTTATTGTACTGGTTTTCGTGTTACTGTAGGTCTTCGTGTTGCTGTACGGGTCTTTGTGTTACTGAACTGGTCTTCTGTGTTACTGTACTGTTCTTCTGTGTTACTGTACTGGTTTCTGTGTTATGAACTGGTCTTGTTTTTTGCAACATTTTCATTTTTTTTGACGTCTGTTTATATTTGTCTTCGGGGTTTTTTTGTACTGTTTTTATGTTATACAGTATTGTGTTTTAGGTTTAAATGTGTCACTATTCTGTTTTTTCTCATTTACTGTTTTATGTGTTACTATAATGTTCCATGCTTCCTGATTTTTTTATGTGTCACTATATCCTTGTCACTGTACCTTATTGTTACTATAAAATTTTTTTAAAAATTGAATATACTATTTTTTGTGTTATCTGTTTCTGTTTTACTGTATTTTTTTATTTAGGGTGCTGTTCTTACTTTACTTACTTGTCTTTTATATTATTGTATTTCTGTAAGCAGTGTAGTGTCCTTGTTATAAATGTTCTGGTGATGCTGACAATCATTTTTATCTTGAACTAAAACCCCCCTTTTTTTTCTTTACTGTTCTTTTATGTTGATATCTGGGTGTATCCATGATATAAACAAAGGTTTTAGTCTGCTATATACACCAAAAACTTCAAAATTTTCCCCTGTTCTTATCAAAAAGTGTCCCCACAACTTCTGTCTCTCCAAGCTTTTCAACACATTCCCTTAAACATCTTCCCGAATACCTTTTTTATATCTGTACTTTTCTCGAATTTATAATATTTATCCAATAAACCATCCACAATACCACCAAAATCATAACTCCATTTTTAAAAAATTTTGACAAACATGTTAATCCGATCGGCCGACCAAAAAGATTTCGATAAAACCCCTTCCTGCAACCTGGTTAGTTCCTCTCTTGTTACTGTCTCAGGGACTGCTGTTTTTATGTAGGATTTTTTGCTCTAATAAATTTTTTAAACCCAGTACAAAAAGTCTTGTTCTTTTCATTAAGTATTTCTTTTACAATTTGTGAAACTTGGTTACGGCTTTTATCTGTTTCCTAACAGGCTGGGACCAAAGTTAGCTTGTGTAAAAAAAAGACTCAAGTTTAGTTATTCTTGTTTGTTTAAAAATAAAAAATGCAGTGAAAAGAAAACCTATTATGCAGACGAACTTTTTTTACAATGTTTTTAGTTGCTACAACATCTTCAGTTTTATCCAAACCGATCAAGTCCTAGGTTCGTGTTACGGGATTTTCAGAAGTATTTTTCCCACAGTCACAGTTATTATGTTTTAATAGATACTTTTGTATTAAAAATTGCGTCCCAACTGGGTTGGGTCACTATGGGTTTCAATATCTTCAACGGTACATATGCATAATTATATACCCCTTCAATAAATACTATTTACTTTGCATGGGAAAAATAAATTTCATAATCACTTAAAACCGACGAAAGAAAAAAAAATAATAGAGAAACAGGGCACCCCAAACAGAACATACACTGTAAAAGCAAAAAGGAAAAAAGAACAGGGGATTTTAAAACTGAAGCAGCACACAAAAAAAAAATACACTAGAGAAGGCAGCAAACAAGGAGAAAGTAAACACCTCGGACACGCAAATAAAGAAGGGAAAAAAAAGAGAACAAATTTTGGAAAAAAACTTACACCGGAAAAAAGGGAACAAAGAACAAGCAAAAAAATCAAGGACTATAATTTGAGGAGGAACATTAACCAAACAACAACGAAAACCAGTGGGAAAAACAAAGGGAAATTACAGGAAAAAAAAGAACCCGTTCATTGTTCACAGAAATTTCTAAAACATCAATTATTTCAGCACTCATCTAAGTTAAAAAAAAGAAGGTGTCTAGTCTACTCCCAAGATATTCGGGGTTTGCTGTCCAAGCCGCTAGAGCAAAAAGTTTCAATTAAACCAACAGTCAGAAAACGGTACACCCACTACTACATCTCGAAGGTTTTTACTAAGCAAACAAAAACGCTATTAACAACCCAATGATCCTAAAGAAAAAATCGTTTTCCATAATATGATTCGGATAAAAGCGAATATTTACATCATAACCCTGTCCTAATAAATTAGACAATTGTTTTCCACAAAAAAACAAACAGGGAAAGGAAAAACCTTTAAACATGACCCTTTTCACAGGGGAAGACCAGCGCAGTTTCCGGGTATATTGCAAATAGGCAGGGGAGCTGGCTTTCTTCCCGTATCTCAAAATTACTATTTATGTTTCATAGTTTTTTATTTCTTACTGGGGATTTTTTTTTTTGCATAATATACTATATTTTTTTAGCTATGAATCTACTGTTACTCTGTGTAGCAGGTTTTTTTAATTTATCTGGTGTTACTGTGTACAGCTTATGGGTTTTTTACATCTTTCTTATGTCACACAACGTTAACAAACACAACAACACTGCCTCCCTCTACACCCTGTCATATACTTTTTTTAAAACTAAAAAAAAAGAGGTGATAATTTTCTTTATATAAGTTTTCACTAAAAACTTTTTGTTTTTGAAGAGGGAAAAATCATTCTACTTTTTTGGTTTGTTTTGAATGTTTATCATGCAGTGATAATTTTCATACAGAAAAAGACGTAATCTACATTTCTCTCTCCAGTTTTTTTGGGTTAAATGTGATTAATTCCATCAGGGCATTTTCGCCTTTTGTTTACCCCTTTGTTTAATGTAAAAATATAACACGCGTCGTTTCCCTTTCAATTTTACTTTTTTTTCTTTAGTTAATGTACTTTGAGCATAAAATTTTTAAAAAGTTTTTTCAAAGCAAAAAAACAGAGGGGGGAAGGAAACTTTACATGGACAATTCTCATTGGAGCCCCAAACTTTAGGGAAAATTTCGCGGAATGAGAACGAGGTGAGGTGGGGGACGAACATATGAATAACATAAAACTTTAACTCGTGGAGTTTCACAAAATGGGTAAAGTCAGGAAAATTTTCAGCGGTCTGGGCCCCCAGCCATTTCATGACTATTTAAAAAATTTAAAGAGTGTAACGTTTTCCAATAAAATCTTTTTCTGCACCTGCGGTTTTCCTGCAACATTTTGGACAGTGGGGGTTTTTGTCCCGGTCGAGCACAACTTTTAGCCACGTTTCACAGTTTTAATTTTTCTACTTGCATTTTGTAAAAAACTGAGGCCTGAGACCAAAGAACTACATCAGGCTTTTTAATCAATTCTAGGGCCCGGAACCGAGTCTTGAACCCGAGACCTGGGAAAATTTAAAACCCTGGGGCCCGAGACGTGTAATTTTAAAAATTTTTTTGTAAAGTTTTGAAACCCAATCTCTTGAGAAAGCAAGAAATTTGTTATGCAAGGGGACATGGGGGTAGGGAGAGAGGAGAGGGAGAGAGGGAGAGAGCAGAGAGCGAGAGGAAATTGTGGTAAAACCCGTTAAGCTCAAGTTTATCAATTTTGGGGAAAGATTTTTTATTCTGGATGTGTGGGCGAGTCATTCCATACGGTGTTTTAAGTGAAAATAAAAGCAGTGGAAAAGAGGGGTAGAAACAAGGGAACAGCAGCAGTGGGGGCCCAGTCATCTCAGTGGGGTGACTGGGACAATTTTGAAAAGTGGTAAACACATGACTGGTAGTCAGTGCTGTCGTGGTGTGACAGTACAATAAAAGGGTAAATACGTTACTGGTAGCACATTGCCTCTGGTGCCGACAGTAAAAAATAACCAACAGTGGTAAACTAAACCCGGTTGTAATATCCGTAGAAATTTTTCACAAATTTCTTTTTTTTCATAAAACAGGTCACATGTCCTGGAACGCTGATTATAAATCAAAATTACTTTTTAAAACCCTAACATAATTATAATTCAGGGAAATATTTTTTTTTTGCTCTTTTTAAACTTTACTGACTTTTCTTTTATAATCTTACTGACTTTTCTTTATAATCTTTATGATTTTTCTTTTATAAAACTTTTTGACTTTACTTTTATAATCTTTACTGACTTTACTTTTTTAATCCCCTTTTTGACTTTACTTTTATAATCTTTACCCTAATATAACTGTCATTTAAATGTCTGGTCGGAAAAAAAAAAATTTTACACACCACACATACACCACACACAACACACACACACAATACAAACCACCCACACACAACACCACACACACTACATCACACACAACACACACACACACACCATATATACACACACACACATACAACCAAAACACACACACACACCACCCACAACACACACACCACCACACACACACACACATACACACACACACACCACACACACACACATACACACCACACATACACACACACCCCAAAACATACCACACACACACACACACCACACACACACAACCAGTCGTCAGCAGACTGGGTCACAAGGCTCCGAGAACTTAGGGGGTGTTTTAAAAGGGGTGCAACAACTGCAGCAGTAATCAGTGGTAGTGACAACGAGTGAACAACCACGAGTGATAACCCAGAGTTATTAGTTAAAAAAAGCGAGAGGGAAACCTGAAATCTTTAATATTTCAAAGTGTCAAACCGTTTGTGGAAGTAGCTTCTGTTTTAAACCCGATTCAAATATACAAAGATTCAAGTGGGTGGAAGCGGGGGGTTTAAGAATTTCGAGAGGGTAAAAAGTGAAATGTGGGGCAACCACAGGAGGTGAAAAAGTTAAAAAAGCAAAAGTAGAAAAAAAAAATATAATATTAAAAAGGGGAAGGTGGCATTAGGCCCCCCAAAACCCGTGACGCCAAAACATTTTTGTGACTTTAAACTAAAAAGGGTGAAAACCCCCGAATTGAAGTGTATTCCAATATAAGTGAATTTTAAACCCTATCATAAGTGACCCCCGGGGGGCCCGGGGGAAATGAAATGAGCATATACGGAAAAAAAAGATCACGGGTGAAGAATTTTCAAAAAAGTGATAGAAGGCAAAGTCATCACACGGGCAACTTGCCCTCGAAATCACTGCCAGTTTTAAGTATCCTCACCTTTTTTGGGGTTTTTTTTTGGGGGTTCAAAATTTCCTCCCCTTGATCACTGTTAGATACGGCACTCACTTCCTGCAACCTATTCCCAGAATTAGAGCAGAAATAGAAATAGATAAGGTGAAGATGGGGTTTGACTAGGCGAGGAGCACCTAGCGAGGGGAACCAAAGGAGGGTACGTCAGACACTCCAAAGCTAAAAGACAACAAATTTTAAAACCCTTTAATTATTTTTCTGTTTTTTTAAAAAGTAGAAGTGATAAGTCTAGAATCACGTTGGTAGTTTTAAAATACGGATTCCCTACGATATTTATTAGCAGTATGAAACTTAGAAGGGGGGGCACACATACACACACACACACACACAACACACACACACCACCCCACACACACACACACAACACACACAGGGAAAAAACACACACAAAACACACACACACACATACACATACACATTTAAGGGCGAGACAAGAAAAATTTTTAAAAAACCTAGCTACTTTTTTAAATTTTAAAGAAGTAAATCAAATAAGGGGTTACAAGTATTTTTAATTTAAAAATTACGGGTATCTCCCGGGAAAAAAAAAAAATTAGCATATAAAACTTAGAAGGGGGGGCAACACACACACACACACACACCACACACACACACACACACAACCCCAAAACCCCAACACACACACACACGCCACACACCACTTACCACACACACACTTACACATACACACACCACACATAAAACACACACATACACACATCCCACAACACATACCACACACATACACACACAAAATACACACACACAAACACCCCACACCCCCCACACAAAACACATACACACTTTAACACACAACACATACACACACGGGAACAAGCACTTTAAGCTGTAGTACACACGCAAACCACATACACAGGTTTTCACACCGTCCTGTGAACTGCCCAAATCTAAAACCTTTTCCCCCCCCCCCCCCCCCCCCCCTCTTTCTACACAAAGAAACCCCTATCTCTACCTCTTCACTCTTTAACCTAAAACTCCTCTCTACCAAACACTCTCTACCTATCTCTCTCTCCCCCTTTTTTCCCTCCCCATCTTTCCCCTCTAACTTCTTTTAAACCTCTAAACCACCCCCCCCCCCTCAAAACATCCTCCCCTCTAACATCTGCCCCCCCCTTTTATCTCTCCCCTCCCCCTTTTCCCCCCACCCCTCTCCCCACCTCCCCCCCCCTCCCCCCCTGGGCCTCTCTCCCCCCCAAGCTCCCCCCAAACTCCCCCCTCTTCCCCCCTTCTCCCCCTTTTTCCCTTTCCCCCTTTCCCCCTCCCCCCCCCTCCCTTTTCTCTCTCTCTCTTTTTGTCTTCTCTCTCTCTCTTTTTCTTCCTCTCTCTTTTTCCTCCAATTTTCCTCTCTCTCTCTTTTGCTCTCTCTTTTCCTCTCCCCCCTTCTCTCTCCTTTTTGCTCCTCCTCTCTTGCTCTCTCTCTCTTTTTTGCTCCCCTCTCTCTCTTTGCCTCTCTCTCTTTTCTTCTCTCTTCTCTCTTTGCTCTCTCTCTCCCCTTTTTTGCCTCTCCTTTTCTCTTCCCTCTCTCTCTTCTTTGCCTCCTCTCTTTGCTCTCTCTCTCTCTTGCCCCTCTCTTTTTGCCCTCTCTCACTCTTTGCTCTCTCTCTCTCTTGCTCCTCTCTCCCCTTGTCTTTTCCCCTTTCCTTTTCTCTCTCTCTCTTTTTGCTCTCTCTTTTCTCTCTCTCTCTTCCCTTTTCTTTTCTCTCCTTGCTTCTCTCTTTTCCTTGCTCTCTCTCTCTCCCCATTTTCTTCTTTTCCCCTTCTCTTTGCTCTCTCCTCTCTCTTGCTCCCCCTCTCTCTTTTTGCCTCTCTCCTCTTGGGCTCTCTTCTCCTTGCCTCTCTCTCCTTTTGCTCTCTCTCTCTCTTCTCTCTCTCTCTCTTGCCTCTCTCTCTCCCCTTGCTCTCTCTCTCCCCTTTGCTCTCTCTCTCTCTTGCCTCTCTCCCCTCTTTCTCTCTCCTCTCCTCTTCCCCTCTCTCCCCTTTCCCCTCTCTCTTGCCCCCTCCCCTTCTTCTCTCTTCTTTTCTCTCCTCCTCTTGCTCTCTCTCTTTCCCCTTTTTTCCCTTCAAAACCCCTCCCCTCCCTACCTTTTTCCCCTTTCACTCTCTCCCCCCTCAACCTTTCCCTTCTCTCCTTCTCTCAAAAAAAAAAAAAAAAAAAAAAAAAAAAAGTGGGGACCCCGCAGGAACCAAGGTCAGATAAAGGGTTTTTCCGGGTAGGGAGGAGTGGTTTGGGGGAGCAGGGGAAAAAAGGAGGGAAACAAAAAGGGGGAGAAAAAATTGGGAGATTTTTCCTGAAAAAGGGAGAAAGACCCTCTCTGTAAAAAAATTGGAAAGGAGGTTGGAGAAGAGACAAAAATTTGGGGAAACACAAGTCAAACTGCAGTAGCCAAGTTTAAGGGTCCTAGAAGTTAAAATTAAATGGGCTAAAGGGCGAGTTACAGGGGCAGTGACCAGAGAAGACAAAGCTTATAAGCCGAACAGGGAAGGAAAGGAAATTTTGAATTTGCTAAAAGGGCACATCAAACTGCCAAGGAGGGCCAAGGATGAAAGGGAAGATCAGCTGGTTTCAGATGGAGAGGGTGATAGGTTTGAATGCGAGGCACAACAAGGCATCAAAGCCAAGGGGGAAAAAACAAGGGAAAAAAAATGACCACATACAGGCAGATCCAGATCCCCAGAGGGGGAAAGGGAATGGGAGGAAGAAAAGGGCAAAATCATGAATTTTCCATGGGGTTTAGGAGAGAGAGGAAAGGACACACAATGGAAAAAGGGAAGCAGGAAGAAAGAAAAGGGGAAAATTGGGAAAAACATCACGGAAAAAAGGTGAAAAAAGATGGACGAGATTTTAAATTTTTAGAGAAAGGGGGTACTCGAAGGGGAAAACCGACCCAAACAAGCTGATTCTCAGGACGGAAAATGCGGAACAGGATCCTCCAAGAGAAAACCCCGAATTTAAATCCGGAAGAGTACAAAAAAAAATTTTTCCTAGCCAAACAGAACAAAATCAGAAAGACAGCAGCTTTAGAAAAGGGCAAAAAAAACGAAAGGGGGCTAGGGAAAAAAACAAGGAGGGAACCAGCAGAGGTCGTCAGAGCAGGAAAAAAAACCGCAAGGGAAAACAACCCAAAATACCTCAGAACCTACAACCTATCACACCCAACCCCCAAAACACACTACAATCCAAACCACAGCCCCCCACCCAACACCGAGCTTTGAAACCCACAGTATGGCCCCCAGGCCCCACCCTCACAAGGCCCCCCAAACCACAGTGTTGGAAAGGAAACCTTTAAGGTATGGAAACAAACGCGATGGAAAAACAAATAAGTGGGAGGATGGCACGAAAGAGTCCCAAAAAAAGCATCACCGGGCAACATGCCTCACAGAAACCAAGCTTACAGTTTTGATAACAGATGCCATCTTTTCCCAAAGGGGTACCAAATCCGAGGGAAAAACCGAGGGAAAAAGGGGGGGTGGAGGGGTGGGGGTTGCTGATCAAAAATCGCGGAATTTTGATGACTGGAGAGAGGAGAAAGCGGAGAAGAAAGGGATTAAAAAAGTGGGTCACTTCACTCTGGAGGCCCAAGGTGGTAATACAGGATGTATAACCCACCACAAAAACAGCGGAAGGGCCCAATGCAAGAGTAAAAGACGAGACAATGAGCGGGGTTGACACCCTGGCTAGAGTGGCCAAAGAGCTCATGCATGGGAGGGCAAGGCCCCTGATCAGGGTGAAATAAAACCCCAAGGGGATCGATTGGGAGAAATTGGGCCCACAAGGGGGGCCCAAAATACAAGGAGGGCTAAGATGATGGAGGTTTTTACTTGGGGAACTTCATGAAAACCCAAAACGTAAAAGGGGCCTACAAGAGAGAAAGGAGGAAAGGGAAACCCGCAAGGCGGAAAATTAAATATTCACCTTCAGTAGGGCAGAAAATCGAGGGCCTCACATATGAAAGACCCCTTGGGGCCCCCTTACCAAAGTGGTTTTTAAAACTTCGGGAAAACACAGTTTTAAACAAAAAGTGGAGGGAAAAACAGGGAAAGGGCCCGGACGAATTTAAGCCAAAATACAAGAAAGGGGACTACACAGGGAAAGAGGAAAATACCCCGAACGGGGTTTTAGTGGGGAGAGAACTGGGAGGGAACCATTAATGAGATGATGGAAAAGTAGCAACAAAATGCAAGGAGGCTGAGGAAGGTTTTTTACCCCAAAGGGGAAAAAGGAATTAAAGAAAAATCCCGGATGGGGCCCATGATTTACCCCCCAAAAGGGGCAGGGGGGCAAAAACCAATGTGCTAGGGGAAAGGAAAAATATGAAGTCAAAGGGCCCAGGGGAATAAGGAGAACAGCCCAAAGCAAAAACAATATGCCAGATAAGAAGGGGGGCCCCAAAGACAATATGAAAATGACATAGCAGCGAAACCCCAAATCTCCCCCGAAACTGTGTACAGCCCACAGGGGGAAAAACAACAGTAAAGGGACCATTAACAGGCTAAGGAAGGAAGGGAGAGACAACAGGAAGACCGGGAAGTATGTAAAGAACCAACAAGAGTTTCAAAGAATGTTCACAGAGGAGACAAAAGGGGACTCCAGAAAGCGGAGAGGGGGGGCAACCACCAAGTGCTGGACACAGTGCCACAACCAGGAAGAAGTGAAGAGGCTTCTGAGGAGCAATACCTCAAAGGGCAATGGGCCAGATAACTCCCCCCAGGGTATTGAGGAGGGACAGAGGCGCTAGTGACCCCAAACAACAATTTAAAATACATCACAAAACAGGGAGTTTCCCTGAGGCAGGGAAGACAGCAAATAGCCCCAAATTTTTAAAAAGGGGACAGACAAAAAGCAAAAAAAAAAAAAATGTCACGACTTATGTTGCAAAATCGGAAAAGTTTTTCAGAGAAAGTGGTGGAACACCTAGAAAGGAAAATGTCTCATCAACAGCACCCAAATTTTTTCAGGGACGGGAAATCCTGTTCACAAACCTACTGGAGTTCTATGACAGGAAACAGCATAAACAAAGAGAAGGGGGGTGGGGGGATTGCATTTTCTTGGACGCAAAAAGGGCGTTTGACACAGTTTCCACACAAGAGTTTGGGGTTGCAAAAACTGAGGCCCAAGCAGGGATAACAGGGAAGGCACTACAATGGACGGGGAATACTTGTCGAAGACAGCAGCAGTCATGGAACGGGGGCGAGGTGTAGAGTGGGCACCTGTGACCAGCGGGTCCCGCAGGGTCGTCCTAGGACCAGGCTTTTTCTGGTTTTTTGGAACGACATGAGGGAAGGAATAGACTCTGGGGTGTCCCGTTGCAGTACGTGAATTTGATGGAAGATACACCAATCGAAGACCAGGCAAACTACAAAGGGTCTGACGGGCTGCAGACCGGGTCCAGCAATTTGGCTCCTGGAGTTCAATCCCCCAAGTCAAAGTCTGAAGTTTGGGGGAAGGCAAAGAAGGCCGCAGAGGAGTCAGTCAGGGGTCGAGACTCAAACTTCACCAAAAAAAAGATCTTGGGGGTAGTAAACACCAGGCACTCCCCTAAAGCGCACACACCAAAAAACTGCGCCATTGGCGCCTACAAACCCAGAACAGCTTCCGCCCTTTTTAAAAAGGAACGTTCAGGACCCTGTACACCCGTATACTTGGGCCCCCTAGGGGAGTAGGGGGCCCCATTTGGAAACCCCACACCTAGCCAAGCACGTAAAGAAACTAGAGAAAGGAAAGGTTTGAAACAAGACACCCCAGGCTAAGGGGTAGTCCACGAGGAGAGGTTTAAGGGGAAATCCCCCTGACACACGGGAGACAGGGAAAGGGGGCCCATGATAACGACATACAAAATCGAGGGGAAAATTGACAAGTGGAAAAGACAGGATTTCCAGAGATTGGACCAGTAACAAGGGGACAAAAAGTTGGGAAGCTGAAGACACAGAAAAACACGGGATGTTAGAAGTTTTTTCTCAGCCACAAGTAGTCATAATGGAATATTTGGGGAAAGGATGTAGTGGAGCAGGTCCAACTTTAGCTTTAAGCAGAGGTATGATAAAGCCACGGCCGGGAGATTGACCTAGTACGTCGTGAGAGGGGGGCCCCGGGAGCCGGACCGACCCCCCAACCTAAACTAGGTGAGAAAACAGGTGATACACCCCCAAACACCCCACACCACACACACCAAAGAGAATGCAAAAACGGGGACCATGCAGGGATAACAGGGAAGGCACTCCCTACAATGGATCGGGAAAATACTTGCCAAGAAACAAAGCGAGTCAGGGTATGGGGTGAGGGTCAAGAGGGCCCCCTGTAAGAGCGGGGTCCACAGGGATCACCTGGACCGGTACTGTTTCTGTATTTGAAAACGAAAACGGAAGGAATAAACTCCAAAATGTCCCTGTTTTCAGATGATTGAATTGCTGAAAAATTAAATCGAACGAGGACCAACAGAACTACAGAGGGATCGGACAGACGCAGGACTGGCCCGCCGGCTCCGGGTTTTAAAAAACCCCCACCAATGAAAAGTCAAAGATTGGAAAGACAAATACCCACGGACGGAGTACTCCAAGGGCCAAGACTACAAACCCACTCAAAAAAAAGGACTTTGGGTGATTAAAACATCGAGCACATCTTCTGAGGCGCATACAACTTAATAACTGCAGCAGCATACGGGGACGGGCAAACCTATACGAAATCCAAACATTTTAAAAAGGATCATTCACACCCTGTACACTGTGTTCTTGGCCTAACTGAAGTTGCCGCCATTGGAACCCTCACTTACCCAGACAGAAAGGGAAACGAAAAGTGAAAAGGCTTCCAAAAAAAATAGTCCCACAAAGGGGTTATTTTCTACGGGGAAAGGGGTTTAAAAGGAAATCAACCGAAGACACGGGAAGACAGGAGAGAAAGGGGGATTTTAAAACGCATATAAAATACTGAGATGAAGACAAGGTGGGACGAGACGGAAGTTCCAGAGATGAACACACAAAAGGGGCCATTTGGGAAGTTGAAGACTCGGTTAACCACTGGGACGTCAAAAATATTTCTTCAGTCACAGAGTTGTCGGGAATGGAATAGCCCCTGGGAAGGATGTAGTGGAGGCGAGCTTACATACTTTAAGGAGAGGTATATAAAGCTCACGAGAGGGAAATGAGTAGGGGCCCAAAAAAAAGGGGGGCCGGGAGCGAGATTCGACCCTTAAACCCACAACTAAATGAGCACTTCTAGTAACCCGCGCGCGCGCTCACAATAAACACAACACGAAGTGCCATCGACATCTTTGACACGTAACTAATTTATAATATCACAGCTGCTGAACAACACGTTAAACCACACTGAACGTCACCAAATTATTCATAAACTTTGAACGTCACTAACACTATATAAACACTGAACTAATACTACACCAAACACCCACAACACTAACACCACAAAACAGGTACTACAACATTCCTTTTAAATATATGCAACTTCCACCATCACTTACATCACAACATTCATGTTGTGATTACTGGGGAGCACGGGCCAGGCTGCACAGCGACCCTGGCCAGGCGCAGCGCACCACGGCCAGGCTGCAGCACGCCCCCCCGGGCTGCACAGCGACCACTGGCCAGGCTGCAGCACGACCACTACCAGGCTGCAGCAGCGACCACGGCCTGGGGCACAGCGACCACGGCCCGGCTGCAGCCGACCACGGGCCGGGCGCGCGCGACCACGGGCCGGGCTGCAGCACGACCCCCGGCCAGCGCAGCCGCGACCAGGGGCCGGCTGCAGCACGACCACGGGCCGGGGCGCACAGCGACCACACCAGGCGCAGCACACCACGGGGCCAGGGCTGCAGCACGACCACTGGCCAGGCTGCCACCGACCACTGGCCGGGCTGCAGCAGCGACCACTGCCAGGCTGCAGCAGCGCCACTAGCCAGGCTGCACACGACCCTGGCCACTGCAGAGCGACCACTAGCCGCCAGCAGCGACCACTGGCCAGGCTGCGCAGCACCACTGGCCAGGCTGCAGCACGACCACTGGCCGGCTGCAGCAGCGACCACTGGCCGGGCGCAGCAGCGACCACGGGCCGGGCTGCAGCACGCCACGGCCAGGCGCGGGCACGACCACTAGCCAGGCTGCAGAAACGACCCACTGGCCGGGCTGCAGCACGACCCGGGCCAGGCGCAGCAGCACCATTTCCTGGCTCACAGTGACCAGGGCCAGGCTGCAGCAGCAAACCAGGCCAGGCTGCAGCAGCGACCCCGGGCCCAGGTCAGCAGGACCACGGCCGGGCTGCAGCACCGCCACGGGCCAGGCTGCAGCACCGACCACTGGCCGGCGCAGCGCAAAACCACTGGCCGGGTTTGCACAGCAAAACCCTGGCCGGGCCCGCGCACGACCCGGCCAGCGCAGAAAGGCCCATTTGGGCCAGGCTCAGCAGCGACCACTGCCGGCTGCGCACGACCACGGGCCAGGGCTGCAGCACCGACCACGGCCGGGCTGCAGCGCGACCACTGGCCGGGGCGCGCAGCGACCACGGCCGGGCGCAGCAGCGACCACTGGCCGGCGCAGCAGCGACCACGGGCCGGGCTGCCCCGGACCAGGGGCCAGGCGCAGCAGCGACCACGGCCAGCTGCAACACCGACCACGGCCAGGCGCAACAGCGACCACTGCCAGGTGCAGCAGCGACCACTGGCCGGCTGCAGCGCGACCACTGGCCAGGCTGCAGCAGCGACCACCGGCCTGGCTGCAGCAGCGACCACCGGCCGGGCTGCAGCAGCGACCCCGGCCAGGCTGCAGCAGCGACCCCGCCGGGTTTGCACAGCAACCACGGGCCTGGCTGCAACACCGAACACGGCCAGGCCAACACCGACCACGGCCGGCTGAGCACCACCACGGGCCCAGCTGCAGCACCGACCCTGGCCAGGCGAGCCCGACCACGGGCCAGGCGCAGCCCCGACACGGCCAGGCTGCAGCAACCGCCCGCTGGCCAGCGCACACGACCACCGACCAGGCTGCAGCAGCGACCACGGGCCAGGCTGCAGCACGCCGCGGCCGGGCTGCAGCGCGACCACCACCAGGCTGCACAGCGACCACTGGCCGGGCTGCAGCACAACCACGGCCAGCGCCAGCGACCACTGGCCAGGCTGCAGCAGCAACCAGGCCAGGCTCCCAAGCACAACCACTGGCAGTATTGTTGATGAATGGTTCAAAGAACCGAAAAACCGTTCATAAATTAGACACGTGCAACTCTTGGTATCTTTTTTGAGGAAATTTTTCGCCACACAGGGGCTTCATCAGTCCAAAAAAGGGAGAATCGTGAAAAGAGAAGGGGAATGAGGTAATCATCCCCCCAGCCTTTAGTCATGTGGTCAGTCCATCAATCTTGAAACAAACAGCCATGTATAAATGTAGGGGAGATCACACGTAGTGGTGTCACATTTGTCCATGTTTATAGGTCGTACCCAAGAATTTTGGCAAGCAAGAATTCCCAAAATTTTTGGGGGAAATTTTTCACTTGCCTAACCCTTGGGGACGACCTCTTTCCCCATGAACAAATGTGACACCACCCCCTCACCTCTCCTGCCTCAGTAAAAAAGCCAATTTTTTTCGCACAAAGCGTATTCTATTGAGATTGATGGCCCGACCACATCGGGCTCAAAGGTTTAGGGGCTGATTACCTATTCCCTCCCTTTTTTCACGATTCTCCTTTGTATAACTGAGAAGGGCCCCTGTGTGGCGATGCGTTTTCCTTTTAAAGACACCCCCAAATTGCACATTGCTAATTTACATTAATCCTTTTCCAGACCCCAAAAAAACTAAAATTTCCCCCGTGTATCTAAATATCGTTCAGGGATATGCAACTATGTAATCACTTGTCCGCACATCCTATACCCATTCAAAGCCTCCTTTTTCCTCTACGACTCTGCTCTCTGTCTGACCCCAACCTTTTTTAATAATAACGCAACCATACACTTTACATGGTACTCAAAAAACATATTCCCAATTTAATTTTTATTCTCCTTTTGCCCCCCTTTTCCCTATATTTTGGAAATTTTAAACCGTTCACTGCTCTTCCTTATAAAAATAATATATTAATATATATATATTATATATAAATATATATATAATAAAAAATATATATTATATATTTTTTATATAATAAAATTAAATATATAATAATATATTATAATATAATATTTTTAAAATATAAAATTTATATATTAATATATATATATATATATAATATATAAAATATAAAATATATATATATATTTAATATTTTTTATATATAATTTCTTTTTTTCAACACACCGGCCGTACCCCCCCCGGGCGGGGGGGCCCAAAAGGAAAAACGAAAATTTCCCCCTTTTAAAAATTTATAATAACACAGGAGAAGGGTTACTACCTCTTTCTCCCGGGATTTTTGTCGCCTCTTTCGACACCAAGCTTGCGGGGGAAGAATTCTGTTCCACTTCCCATGGAAAAAGAGGAAATACACAAAAACAAGAAAAAGAAAAAAAATAGAAGAAAAACCCCGAGGGAAAGTAAGTAATGGTTTCACAGTATGTGTATGTGACCTAAGTGAAAAAAAAGTAACAAACGTCCTGAAAACTTGCAATTTTTTGAACAGAAAAAAGGGCACCAGCAATCCACCTAGTAAAAAAATTTACGGGGTTTTTGTTTTTTACACTCACTTGGCAAGATGTAATACCTCCCAGGCGGTTGCTGTCTACCAACCTACTCCCCATTTAAAAATTAATAATATATATAATAATATATATATATAATAATATAAATATTATATATAACTTTTTTCGAGTAAGGGATTTAAAAAATTTTATTCCTTGGGGAAGTTATAAAAACTTTTAGAAATTTTGGGCCCATTTCAAATAATCCCCGCTCAGGGAACAAGGTATTGGGAAAAAAGCTAGTTTAATTATTTTTAATCGAGGGGTTATTTTTTTCTAAGAAACCTTTCCCAAAAAATTAAAACTTATTAAGTTTTTAATTTTTTAAATAATTTTTAAACAATACTTTTTCTTCTCTTTGTACTTTAAAATAAAGCTTAATATTGTATGTACAATTTTTATAAAATTTTCAAAATATATACAATAAAGTTGAATCACATGGGAAAAATACTTAACAAAGAAGCTATCTTTAACACTTTACAGTTTAAGTCTTCACAAACATCAAAGCTTTAAACCCCAACAAGACTGCTTAAAACCAACTACATAACGTACAAAATTTTAAAAAAACCTTTGAATCTTTTCATAAGGGAAAACAACAATTGCTCGAATTCCAAGAATTAAATGAAAACCTTGGTAAAAAATACCGACAAGTTGGTTTAGAAAAACAAAAACAACCCATGACAATTTTATTAAAAAAGTTTCGGCCTGGCCTATCACTTTGGTTTTCCCCGGACCGAAACGTTTTTTTAATAATATGTCATAGGGGTTTGCAAAAGTGCTTCTAAACCAAGAATATAAATAAAAAGAATCTTTTGGGAAAAAACTAAAGAACTATGAGCCCAAATCTTAAATCCCAATTCCAAACAAAATTCAAACTAGTGAACTAAGGAGAACAAATGTACACAGTCTTTAGGGGGACATCAGGGAGCAACTGCTTTACTGTCATCTGGGGGTTTTGGCAACAGGAGCAGAAATGCTTTAAATTCATCTGGTAATTTGGGCAGATCAGGGAGCAGACTGCTTCCTGCATTGGGGGGTTAGGGGTAATCGGGGGAAAACTGCTTCACTGTCAGTCTGGTAGTTTTGGGGTAATCAGGAGCAACTGCTTCACTGTCAGTCGTAGTTAGGGGAGATCAGGGGCAGACCTTTACTGTCATCTGGTATTGGCTAATCAGGGGGCAGACTGCTTCCTGTCATCTGGTATTAGGGGTAGATCAGGGGGAAAACGCTTTTACTGTCAGTCTGGTATTAGGGGTGACGGGAGCAACTGCTTCACTGTCATCTGGGAGTTAGGGCACTCAGGGAGCAACTGCTTCACTGTCAGTCTGGTAGTTAGGGCTAGATCGGAGCAGATCTTCACTGTCATCTGGTAGTTAGGGCAAAACAGGAGCAGACTGCTTACGTACTGGTAGTTAGGGCTAATCAGGGGGCAACTGCTTTACTTCAGTCTGGATCAGGGCTAGATCAGGGGGCAAATGCTTTTACTTCGTCTGGATCAGGGGTAGATCAGGGACAACGCTTTACTGTCTCTGGGAAATTAGGGGTAGTCAGGGGGCAGGGGCTTTACGTCCTCGGGCAGTCAGGGGTAAATCAGGGGGCGACTGTCACTGCCGTCGGTATCAGGGGAGTCGGGGGCAGGCTGCTTCCGTCAGTCCTGGTAGTTAGGCTAGATCAGGGAGCAGGCTGCTTCACTGTCAGTCTGGCAGCAGGGGGGGGAAATCAGGGGGCAACTGCCTGTCTGTCTGGTTCCCCGGGGAATAGGGGGCAACTGCTTCACGTCAGTCTTATCAGGGCTAGATCAGGGACAGGCTGCTTCCGTCATCGGCAGTCAGGGGAATCAGGGACAGGCTCTTCCTGTCATCGGCGTCAGGGTAAATCAGGGGGGCAGACTGGGCACTGTCAGTCGGTAGTCAGGGGTAGATAGGGAGAACTGTTCCTTCAGTCGGCGTCAGGGTAAATCAGGAGCAACTGTCACTGTTTTCCGGTTGTTAGGGCTAATCGGGGCAGCTGCTTCACTGTCGTCGGTACCAGGGCCCGACGGGAGCAGGGTGCTTCACTTCAGTCCCTGGATCAGGGGGGAAATCAGGGGGCAGACTGCACTGTCTGTCTGGTTTTTTTAGGGGAGATCAGGGAGCAGGGTGCTTCACTGCATCTGGAGTCAGGGCTAACAGGAGCAAAGCATCCGTCATCTGGCCCCCTCAAGGTTATCCCGGACACAAAACCCCAGTAAGCTGAACAATTTTCCTGAGGTTTCCTGACATTTGTTTGCCATATGCATAAAGAAATCCACCTAACAATAATAATTAAAAATCATCGATATCGATAATAATAAAAAATAGTAAAATAAACCATGGTATATTTATATATTACAAAAATAAATAACGCTGAAAATCCCCTATTTTTCTATAAATGGAGACTTTTTGCCTATAAAATTAATGATAATCCATTCTCAGACAAAATTAAATATACAGGGTGACCTACTCCAAGGGCATTTTATATATATATATTTTTATTTTTTTTTTATTAAAACACCGGGGGCCCCGATTTCCCACCAAAAGGCAGGGGGCCCAAAAAAAGAAAAACTTTCACCACATTCACTCCCACCCACTGTCTTGCCAAAGGGTGTTTTACACTACATTTTTTAAAAACTGCAACATTAACACCCCTCCTTTCGAGTGGGAAACGAAACTTCCCACCCCCCGGACTCAAGTCCGGCTGCCTTTTTCCCTGAATCCCTTCATAAATGTTACTTTGCTCCACCTCCAACAGCACGTCAATATTAAAAAACCTTTTGTCTCCATTCACTCCTTTCAAACACGCTCACGCATGCCTGCTGGAAGTCCAACCCCCTCCACAAAAAAACCTCCTTTACCCCCCCCCCAAACCCTTCCTAGGCCGACCCCTACCCCCTTCCCTTCCACTACAGACTGATACACTCTTGAAGTCATTCGTTTCGCTCCATTCCTCTACATGTCCGAACCCCTCAACAACCTTCCTCAGCCCTCGGGAAAACATTTTTTGGGTAACCGCACCTCCTCTAACTTCCAAACAAACGAATTCCCCTGCTTTATATTCACACCACACATTGCCCCAACATAAATCCCACTGCCTCCACCTTTCCTCGCTGAAACATTCATCACCCACGCTTCACACCCCCAAATAAAAGCGTTGAAAACAAACTCCAACTTTCCCCCCTTTTTGGCCCCCAAAGGACAAATTCTTTTTTCCCCCACAGACTCCAAGTGCCCCTCACTTTTTTCCCCCTCTCAATTCTATGATTCACCCATCTTTCATAACCCACCCCGCTGAAACGTCCACTCCCAAAATCTGAATACTTTTCACCCCTCCATACCCCCTCTCCCTCCAACTGATATCAATCTTTCTCACCAATCTTTTTTTATCCCTCAAAACCAAACCTTCCTTTTTTCACCTTTAATTTTTTTTCTTTTTTCACACCCACCAAAATTTTAAACCACCAATCCTGCAACTTCCTTCAGAATCCCCAAAAGCACAGTGCCAGCAAAAAGCACGTGACAAAATCCCACTTTTTGGGGTGATCTTTATCTTTTTTAAAATCCCCCCTTGCCAAAACCCTCGCATTTACTTCTCTTTCAACCCCCCTCTATAAATATATTTAAAAAAAACCCCGGGGACACACACATCCTTTTTCTAAGGCCCCCTTTTACTGGAAAAAAATTCCCTCCTTTCCCACATCCCTAACTTGAGCCTCACTATCCTCGTAAAAAAACCCTTTACTGTTTCATAACCTACCCCACACCCCTACACTTCAACATCCCCACATTGCCCCCCCTAAACCACCCTTCATACCCCTTTTCCCCAAACCAAAATCCACAAAAACCTCTTTACCCTTATCTAAATACTGTTCACTTATATGTTTTTCACTGTAAACACCTGGCCACACACCCCCTACCTTTCCCAAAGCCCCCTTGTTCATCTGCACCATTTTTTTCCCCTTAAAATTTAATTCTTCCAATATAACTCTTCCCCCAAAAACTTTACCAGTACACTCAAACAGACTTTTTCCCCCTAAATTTTTTCACTCTCCTTTTTCCCCCCTTTTCCTTTATACAAAAAGGAAAATAAGCAGCCCCTCCCCGCCAATCCTAGGCCTTTCCCTCTTCCATACTTAAATTAAAAAATTGCACCAACCATCCAAAACATATCCCCACCTGCTTTTAAAATTTCTATCTTACCCATCAATCCCGCTGCCTTACCCCCCCTTTCATTTTTAAACCCACTCCTCACAAATTTCCCCCCCATCACAACTGCTCTTCCTCCCCTCCACAAGAGTTATTCCTCCTTTCCCATACACGAAATCAAAGCTCCCTATCTTTATCAACATTTAAAAATTTCCCCAAAATATTCCCTTTCCTCTTCCCAATACCTCTAACTCTTCCATTTAATAACTCTCCTCTCCTTTTTTAACTGACAAAACCTTTGTTCTCTAGCTTTTTTAATTTGTTAATCTCACTCCAAAACTTTTCTTTTTTTTCAACAAAATTTGTTGAAAACCCCTCTCACCCACTCTCTCATTTGCCCCTTTTTTTTACTTTGTTTTTCACCACTCTTTTAATTCTCTCTTTTCTCCATAATTTTTTCCCCCCTTGCATCACTTCATTTTTAAAAAACTTCTCATATGCTAATTTTTTCCCTCCCTTACTACTCTTTTTACACATCTTTCCACCAATCGCCCTCTTCCCCCCTGCACCCATTTCCTTAACCAAAAATTTCTGCAACACTCAAAACACTACTTTTTTAAAAACCTACCCCATACCTCTTCGACCCCATTGCCTAGCTCTCATTAGCCCATCTACCCCCAATACTGTTTAATTTTACCCTAACTGCCCCCTTTTTAGTTTATAAACCTTCACCTCTCTCTTCCCTGATCTTCTATTCTCCTTGTATCCCATCTACCTTTTACCTCAGTATGCTACAACTAAAAGTGATCTATATATCTGTCCCCTCATAAACAGACATCCGAAGTCTATCAAGAGTCTTTTTTCTACCAATAAAATCCAACAAAAACTGTCATTTTGCCCTACATCAATCGTGTAAATTATTTTCCTTTTTTCTTAAAATAGTATTTCCCATAACTAACCCCTTTCAACAAATTTTAATCAAAAGGGGTCCCCTTATCATTTTCACCTGGCAACCCCAAACTTTCCTACCACACCCCTCTAAAAGTTTCTCCCACTTAAGCATTCAAGTCCCCCACCACAATTTCTCCTCACTGGTTCAAAGGTCCTAAACTCCTTAAAACTCCCAAAATCTCTCCCCTCCTCTGATTCCCCTTTTCCAGGGCAACACCTTTTTATGACCCACTTCTCGCATCCACCTTACTTTTAAACCACAAATTCTTAATTACACATTCATTTCTCTTTTCTCCTTCCCTAACTGATCATTTAAAATTTTCTGCAACCCTTCCCTTTTCTCAAAATCTCTCAATACTCCAGATTTAATCCCATTTATTTCCCCCCACTGAAACTCCCTACCCCCTTCACTTTGTTTCGCTTAGGGCCAGACATCCAACTCTTTTCATTCATAACACAGCAAATGTTTCTTGTCATCCGCTATCAGTCCCTAGCATTTAGAACCAGTTTTATAAGTTTTTCTCTTCTTCTTGGAAATTTAAAGGAGAGGTTCTCCATGCTCCCGGCATTTTAGTCGCCTCAAACGACACGCATGGCTTACGGGTAAGGTCTTCACTTCCCATGGAGCAAAGAAGAAATAAAAAAGAACAAGAGCATTATGAAAAAAGGAAAAACCTATGATGTTATTATATACATGGCTGCTTCAGTGAGGTGACCAATAGTCAGGAGTAGCAGATATCCCTGTTATACGTGCACTAGTAGCAGAAAAAGAAACAGTAATCCTACATCATGAAAACAGTTAATTTTTTGTTTACAGTCATCTGGCAGTTGATACTTTATGATGTTGTTAAACCATTATATATAAATATTAATATAATATTATAACTATAAATATATATATTATATAAATATATATTATATAATTTTAAATATATATATATAAATATTATATATTATATAATATTAAATATATATAATATTATATATATATATATATATATATATATATATAATATATATATATATATATATAATATATTAATTGGTTTAGGGTAAAAATAAATTGGAAATAAGCGCTTTTTTAAGGTTAAATAGTTCTCTAAGGTCTTTTGGCACAAAATAATTTTTACTTTGGTAGGTAGTAGGATGGGAGACAGCAACCACCCAGGGAGGTACTACCGTCCTGCCAGGTGACTATGAAACACAAACCTGTAACTGTTTTATGTGATGGTAGGATTGCTGGTGTCTCTTTTATGTCTCATAAACACGCTGGATAATAGGTATACCTTGCTTCTTCTAATTACACTTAGGTCACACTACACAGGCAAAGCACCTAGGGTTTTTCTTCTTTTTCTTAATAGCTGTTGTTCTATTTTTTTTTTATCTCTATTTGTCCATGGAGGAGTGGAAAAGAATCTTTCCTCCGTAAGCCATGCGTGTCGTATGAGGCGACTAAAATGCCGGGAGCAATGGGCTAGTATCCCCTTCTCCTGTACACGTTTACTAAAAATCAGAAGAAGAAAAACTTTATAAAACTGGGATTCTTGAATGTGCGTGGATGTAGTGCGGATGATAAGAAAGATGATTGCTGATGTTATGAATGAAAAGAATTTGGAAGTCCTGGCTCTAAGCGAAACAAAGCTGAAGAGGAAAGGCGAGTTTCAGTGGGGAGAAATAAATGGGATTAAGCCAGGAGTAGCTGAGAGGGTTAGAGCTAAGAAAGGGGTAGCAATAATGTTGAAGGACCATTATGGAAGGAGAAGAGGGAATATAAATGTGTAAATTCAAGGATTATGTGGATTAAAATAAGGGTCGGATGTGAAAAGAGGGTCATAATAAGCGTGTATGCACCTGGAGAAGAAAGTAGTGTAGAGGAGAAAGATTTTGGGAGATGTTAAGCGAATGTATAGGAACCTTTGAACCAAGTGAAAGAGTAATTGTGGTTGGGGACCTAAATGCTAAAGTAGCAGAAACATTTAGAGAGGGTGTGGTAGGTACGTTTGGGGTGCCAGGTGTAAATGATAATGGGAGCCCTTTGATTGAACTTTGTATAGAAAGGGGTTTAGTTATAAGTAATGCGTATTTAAGATAAATGGATAAATAATATACAAGTATGTAGGGCGTAATGACAGTAGCTTGTTGGACTGTGTATTGGTAGATAAAAGACTGTTGAGTAGACTTCAGGATGTACATGTTTATAGAGGGGCCACAGATATATCAACCATTTTTCTAGTTGTGGCTACAGTGAGAGTAAAAGGTGGATGGGTTAAAAGGGAAAAAATAGAAGTAGCAAATAAGAGAGAGGTAAAGGGTGTATAAACTAAAAGAGGAGGCAGTTAGGGTAAGATATAAACAATTATTGGGGGATAGATGGGCTAGTGAGAGTATAGGCAATGGGGCGAAGATGTAGGGGGTAGGTTTAACAGAATGTAGTGTTAGAGTGTTCAGCAGAAGCTTGTGGTTACAGGAAAGGGGTGCGGAGGGAAGAAGAACGATTGGTGAAATGATGTAAAGAGTAGTAAGGGAGAAAAAGTTAGCGAAAGAAGGTTTTTTTACAAAGTAAAAGTGATACAAGGGGGGAAGAGTATATGGAGAGAAAAAGAAGGTTAAGAGAGTGGTGAAGTAATGTAAAAATAGAGCAAATGAGAGAGTGAGTGAGATGGTATCAACAAATTTTGTTGAAAATAAGAAAAAGTTTTGGGGTGAGATTTAAAAAGTTGGGGGAAGCCTAGAGAATAAATGGGTTTGACAGTTAAAAATAGGAGATTTAGAGTTATTAAATGAAGATTTTGAGGTATCGCGAAGATGGAGGGAATATTTCGAGGAATTGTTAAATGTTGATGAAGATAGGGAAGCTGTGATTTAGTGTATAGGGCAAGGAGGAATAACATCTTGTAGGATGAGGGGAAAAGCCAGTTGTGAGTGTGGGGGGAAATTCGTGAGGCAGTAGGTAAAATGAAAGGGGGTAAGGCAGCTGGGATTGATGGGATAAAGGGTAGAAATGTTAAAAGCAGGAAGGGATATAGTTTTGGAGTGGTTGGTGCTATTATTTAATAATGTATGGAAGAGGGTAAGGTACCTAGGGATTGGCAGAGAGCAAGCATAGTTCCTTTGTATTAAGGCAAAGGGATAAAAGAGAGTGGGAAAAATTATAGGGGAATAAGTCTGTTGGTATACCTGGTAAAGTGTATGGTTTGTTATTATTGAAAGAATTAAGAGTAAGACGGAGAGCAGGATAGCAGATGAACAAGGAGGCTTTAGGAAAGGTAGGGGGTGTGTAGACCAAGTGTTTACAGTGAAACATATAGATGAACAGTATTTAGATAAGGGTAAAGAGGTTTTTGTGGCATTTATGGATTTAGAAAAGGCATATGACAGGGTGGAAAAGGGGGGGGGCAATTTGGCAGATATTGCTAGTGAATGGAATAGGAGGTAGGTTACTGAAAGCATGAAGAGTTTTTACGAGGAATGAGGCCAGGGTTTAAATATGTAGGGAGAGGGAGATTATTTCCCAAAATGTAGGCCTTAGACAAGTTTTTTGTAGTCCCCCCGTGGTTGTTAAATAT
>NW_026464819.1:0-14621 GCF_026875155.1 Cherax quadricarinatus
AACGTAAACATCTACAAACACCACAACCAAAACAGTGAACACTACAACCACCACAAAACCCCAAAACAGTGAACTTACAACACACCACAGACAGCCACAACAGTGAACATCTACAACACACCCAGACAACCACAGCAGTGAACATCTACAACACCACAGACAACTAGAGCCTTCCACTATAAAGGGAATTACCAAGAGACGCCCTAGCTGTCAGTTCCACACCTGTCGGGATGCGCGCGGCCAGCAGCAACAGCCTGGTTACTCAGGCCCTGATCCACCGAGAGGCGTTGACACCCGAAGACCCTACAGGTAGTCTCCAGATAAGTCATGTGATGGCTGAGGGGATGGGTAGAGTGAGGTCGTGAGTGATGGGTGAAGGGAAGGAGAGGGTGGTGAGTGAGGGGAAGCTAAGAAGTAGGTTGTGAGTGATGGGTAAGGGGAAAAGGAAAGGTAGCTCATAGGTTATGGAGGAGAGAGGTAGAAAGAGATGAGAGAGGAAGGGAGAGAGGTAGAGAGGGATGAGGGAGGAAGGGAGAGACGTGGGCGGAGAGGAATGGGTCTGGGAATGGGAGGATGGGTGAGGGAAAGGAGAGAGGGAGGTCGTAAGTGATGGGTAAGAGAGAGGAAGGATAGGAGTAATGGGTCTGGGAAGGAGTGAGGGATGGGAGAGGGGAGATGAGAGTAATGGGTTGGGTAAGAGTGGGGAATGGGTAAGGGGAAGGGAAAGAAGGTATAGAGAGGCAGTTGACTTTGGTAGATGAGGCGTCCTGTTACCAGGTCGAAGGTCAGTGAAAGAAGGGAACAGATGGGTCGCGGGTTGAGGGAGGAGAAACAGATGAGAGAAGAGCAAGACAGAGGGTGAGAAGAATGACGGGAAGTGAGGGAGGTGAGTGAGGGGACGAGAAAGCAAGATTTTTTCTTTTGCCAAAATTGGGTGATGATTAGTGTAAATGTAACATAAGCAGCCAGCTTTGTGGCCACTTTCTTTATGGCCACTTTCTTGGCCAGTTCCTTTCTTGGCCACTTCCTTTATGGTCACTTCCTTTATGGCCACTTCCTTTATGGCCACTTCCTTGGCCAGTGTTGCTCACTGTTCACTTTCCGAGGAATATAGACAAAAACACAACAAATGTGGGAACTCGTGGCTTGGTTGTTAGCGTCCTCCCCTCACACACTGGAGAGCCAGGATCGATCCCCGGCACTGGTGAGACGTTTATCTGGAATCTCTTCTGGAGATCATTTCCCTGCTGCGGGTCCCAGACCAGGCCTCCTGGTTGCTGGACTGATCGATCAAGCTGTTAGTGCCCGCTGCTTGCAGTCCAACGTATGCACAACAACCCAAATATTTTTTTCCTAGTAGTCCTTTCAAAGAACTTCGAGTCAGTGGGTCCCTTCAGCTTGCACTTGAAGTGGATCTTATTCACATGATATACCAGCATTGGCTGGAGGAAGTGGAGGGTGGAGAGAGAGTCTTCTGTTTTTCTATCCTCGACTCACACTCCTAGATAATACACGATAGTCCTTAATCTAAGAAGTAAATAGTTATCCACAGCAAATAGGACTTCCCATGTACCCATGAATCCTTGTGTTTACAGAAGGTAATGACTCCAGTACTCGGTCTTGTGTGGGTTCAGTAAATATATTACATACTTGGTGCATGTAAGACCATGCCCGACATGCATGTCCTGACCAACACAAGATACAGACAAGTCTCTTAACATGTGTTGACCTTCTTAACCTGCCAGCAAATTAGATACCTACTTGTTAGTCAATTGTGGTGGGTTGCATCCTGGAGAAGGATCTAGTATCCTCAAATAAAATGAGCCATATTCCTTGGTTCATTGGATTACCTTTGATAAGTTTCTAGAGTTTTTCTACCCCCTGGGCCAGGCTTGTCTGGTGCTTACCTGGTCAACTAGGCTGTTGCTACTGGCGTCCCGATGGTCTACACATCCATCATAGCCTGGTTGATTGTCAGGAATTCTGAGTTCACTGAAATGTAGTAGGCCTCACTGTCATACGGCTCACTGTCATAGGCCTCACTGTTGTAGGCCTCACTGTTGTAGGCCTCACTGTCATAGGCCTCACTGTTGTAGGCCTCACTGTTGTAGGTTTCACAGCTGTAGGCTTCACTGTTGTGACTAGTCACATTTTAAACAGCATCTAATGCAAACTTCTGTGTCAGGCAACACTGTTTATTTCGCTAGTCAGTTTCGTAAATCAGTCTTTTGCTAATATCTTTGACCTAAAGATTTCTTCCTCGTTGTCTTCACCATCATAATCTGACCCAAAGATGAACCAGCCGTTTGGTCCTGGAGCATTATTATCCTGAGTAATTATACTTCCTGGGTTAATTTTCCAAGAAAATCTTCCTTCCTCTTCCACTCCTCCACCACCACATTCTTCATTTTCATTATTTTCATCATCATCATCATCTTCATCATCTTCTCCCCTATAAATTTTTCTCGTATGTATGAAATAATAATGCTAAGTGATACAATAAGACTAATGTGTATGTGAGAGAGAAGCTGCCTCGGGCATTTTATAACCAGCAATAGAGTCGTGGTTAAGTAGTCGCTGCCAGCACTGATCTCAGCCTAGATAACTCTGGCCGCAGTAATTGAGAGTTCGCAAACTCATCTGCTAGATGTCGCTTGCATCCTCTAAGCTTCGTTAAATCTATTTTTGCTTGTTGATGGTGCCAAGAAAAAGGGGGGGAGCAATTCGGTTGTTAATACTTGCTTTTTGGGGAGGGGACTGGGGTACAAAAGGTGCTGCAGCGAGTCTGCTTTTCCCATCCTTTTCAACGTGAAAGACCCAGTACTTTTTCGACGGTAAAAGTCCCAGGTACGTTTAACGGTGAAGCTCGCGGGTTTCTGTTCAAGGTGAACTCCCGGGGTACTTTTTCGACGGTAAGCCCCAGGTACTTTTTAAGGGTAAAGCTCGCGGTACTGTTAACAGTGAAGCCCCCAATATTGTTAACTAATGTTTGTTCTACTAAACCCACAGACAAGCGTTGGATGGGGGGGAATAGGGTTTGCTAAATGTGATACTATGGGTTATTGATTATTGTATACAAGCAAACTCGCTTATAAAACAGCACCCACGAATTTATGGCTCCCTTCTTTCAGGTGCCTTTTTTTTATAGCGCTGAAAATTATTTTTTAATGCGCTTTGGGAAACAAAATAAAGTGGGGGGTTGGAACATGAAAAATGAGTATCGTTTTGAGTCAATGAAGGGGAGGCAACCCCAATTGTTTGGATGAAGAGCTCTTCCCAGCAGTAGGACCCTCAAAAAGGGGAGTGTTAGAGTCCTTTTTGTGGACCTTTAAAAATGTATCTTTTCAATATCACCCCCCCCCCCCCCCCTTCTTAATACCTTGAATATTCCACGGGACCTTGCGTATGTGCATTCGGCGTCCACCCAATCCGTTTTGCCTTATCAGTCCTCTTCGCCACCCCAGCTCTGCCCCACGATGTTTAGCACTGAGTTAAGCCCTGGTATGTCTTTTCCCAAATCAAAACTTCCTCTCACCACCTACTTTTCCACTTCCCCACTTCCCGTCACCCCACAAAACTTTTACCTACACTTTTTGTTTTTTGATTTTGAGACCGTCACAGTGTTGCACTTTAAACCCGGTTGTGCGGGGAATGAAATGTTCTGATTTAATTTCCACCTCGTTTTCTTGTTAGAGTTCAATGTTCAAGGGATTTCAAAAAGGGAAAATTTCCCCCTGATATTATTTCTGGGAATTTTATTGGGGGTGAAAATAAGCGCAGATCACATCAGCGCGTTGAGGAAGCAAGAACGGAAAACGATAGTGAACATTTTTGTACTCCTCAGGCTTGTATTAAAAATAAAAAAACTCAGTTTTTTGAATTTGGCTCGGGGTAAAGGGAAAGAAGTGTTCAATTATCCTAAGTTAAAAGCATATTTTAAAAAGGGGGGGGACTTACTATCCTCAACTTTGCCCCAAAGGGGGCCTTTTAACACTAATTTTTTTTTTTAACCACACCCCCCCCAAGGGGGGTCCCCGAAAAAAAAAAATTTTCCCATCTTCACCCCCATCCGCCTTCCGGGGGTTTCCAATTTTTTAAAGAATTTTTCCACCCCCCCAGAGTCAGGTTTTAAACTTTCCCATCTCCAATCAACCGCTCCGGGTTTCCCTGAATTTCAAAAGCCTCCCCCCAACAACTCTTTTAAAAAATTTTTAATTAAAAAAAAAAAAAAAAAAAAAAAACCCCCCCCCTCCCTCCAACCCTTCCTGGCCGCCCCCAACCCCGCCTCCTTCCACTACAGACGATACACCTTGAGTCATTCTGTTTCGCTCCATTCTCTTACATGCCGAACCACCTCAAAAACCCTTCCTCACCCTTGGACAACAGTTTTGGTAATCCCGCACCTCCCCCTAACCCCAAAACTACGAATTCTCTCTTTTTTCCCCCACCATTGCCCTCAGAAGACACCCACTGCCTCCAGCCTTTTTCCCCCGCTGCACATTCATCCCCACGCTTTACCCCTATAAAGCGTTGGTAAAAACTATACTCTCATACATTCCCCCCTTTTCCCCCAAGGACAAAGTTCTTTGTTCCACAGACTCCTAAGTGCACCACTCACTTTTTTCCCTCATCAATTTTGATTTACCTCATCCCTTTCATAGACCCATCCGCGACACGCCACTCCCAAATATCGAATACGTTCCCCCTCCATACTCTCTCCCCCAAATTTATATTTAACTTTTACACCTAATCTTTTGTTACCCCATAACCTTACTCTTTCCTGTATTCACCTTTTAATTTTTTCTTTTGCACACCCTACCAATTCACCCCCCAATCTCGCAACTTCTCTTCAGAATCTCCCCAAAAACAGTGTCATCAGCAAAAAGCACTGTGCAACCCCACTTTTTGTGTGATTCTTTACTTTTAACTCCCCCTCTTGCCAAAACCCCCCGCATTTACTTCTCTTACAACCCCTCTAAAATATATTTAAAAAACCACGGGCATCACACACCCTTTTCTAAGGCCTACTTTTACTGGGAAAAATTTCCCTTTTCCTACTACTTAACTTAGCCTCACTATCCTCGTAAAAACCTTCACTGCTTTTAAACCCACCTCCTACACCCTACACTTGCAACACTCCCCATTGCCCCCCTTCCACCCCGTCATACCCTTTTCCCAAAACCATAAATGCCACAAAGACCTCTTTTGCCTTATCTAAATAGTTCACTTTATGTTTTTCGTAAAAACCTGGTCCACAACCCCCCCCTTTCCCAAAGCTCCTTTTTCATCTGCTATCCTATCTCCGTCTTCTCTTAATTCTTTTTAATTAAATTACCATACACTTACCAGTACACTAACAAATTATCCCCCATAATTTTTGCACTCCCTTTTATCCCCTTTGCCTTTATTTCAAAAGGAACATCATGCCTCTGCCAATCCCTAGGTACCTTACCCCCTTTCCCTACATTTATTAAATAAAGCACCACCACTCCCAAAAATATATCCCCCCCGCTTTTAACATTTCATCTTTATCCCCTCAATCCCGGCTGCCCCTTTCCCCTTTTATTTTACTACTGCCTCACAATTCCCCCACACTCACAACTGGGTCTTCCCACTCCACAAATGTTATTCCCCTTTCCCATCCGAAAACACACTTCCCATCTTCATCAACATTTAACAATTTCCCCAAAATATTCCTTCCATCTTCCCAAAACCTCTAACTTCCATTTTAAAAACCTCCTCTCCTATTTTTTAAATGACAAAACCTTTTTTCTCTAGGTTTCTTAACTTTTATCCACTTTTAAATTCCTCTTCCCTTGTGTGTGTGGGAGCAAAACCGAGAGGTCGTTAGTTCGTTAATTGTAACACCATCTCTGCAATTCTTTGAAGCTACTTTTGTTTCGAACCATAATGGAATCTTTTTAACTCATCCCCATTGAAACTCTTCAACTAGCTAACAGATTTTTTTTCCTCAGGGATATAGCCCATTTTGAAAGATGGAATAGACAAGAAAAAAAGCTTACTTTGTTCTCACACTGTAATACCCAAAAGAATGCCAGTAAAAACCCACATGGAACAAACTCAGGAATTGATCTGTATATTTTGACCTTTTCCTGGGTTCTCTTCAGCAGAAGGGGCCAAATATACAGATCACTCATCCCCGAGTTTCGTTCCACGTCAAAAAACCTGGAGGGATTATTGAGCACGACAAAAATTTCTTTACTTTTGTTACTCACATGTAGAATGTCGAAAAAGTAGAAGTGGGGGTTACCAAAAAAACTATCTTACAGTAGGTTTTGCAACTGCAGGGGTTTGTACCCTGCATTATTAAATTATTATTATTATTATTATTATTTTATTATATTATTATTTTTATTATTATAAAAAAGAAGGCTAAACCTTCTCATTCATTTCAAACAATAGAGTATTTTGCAAAAATGCACGTACGAGTTTCCGAATGTAACTATTAATGTTAAGAAAACCATGTAGGACAGCCAGCTTCCCCACTGACATATTTGGACTGATCTACCCTAGAAAGTGTTGGGGAGTCAGTCCTCCCTGAATACTTTTTTAAGCACCAGACAGCCTTCTGCAAATCATCTGAGTAAATCTGATCACTGATCTGCCGAAAATCACACATGTGACTACACAAAAAATTTGCGGATGAAGTCACCCTTCCCAAGTGTCCCCGGGAGTCAACGCCGCCACACCCGTGACCCTGTCAGCGCGGGGGTAAGGGGTCATAGGAAATTACCAGCCAGGGGCACCCCCAGACAACAGTCCCCAAGTGTGCACATTAAGGTTAAACAGATTACTTGGATATTACAAGAGGAATAACTGTAAACCTCTTCCCTTTTGTTGTGCTGAGAGGTACATTTTTTGGAGTTCCCTCTTGTGGAAAAGTGTCAGACACAACTGACGTTTTTTATGTTATAAAAGTCTTGCAAGAAAAAAAAAAAGGGCGTGTTTTCAAGTAGATACTAATAAAATTATAAGCAAGTTAAAAAAGGCCCCTTTAGCCAAAAAAAGATCCAACAAGGTAACAAAGATGAAGAAAGAGCATTGTGCAAAATTTTGGGAAATTTTTCTGGGAAAAGTTTGTCAGCCTGTGGGTTCAACAGTCTAATACAGGAACAACGGTGAAGATGAGAAGTTTGAGGTGATCAGTCTTCATCCCATCAAGTTTCCCCCATCCAAATATTATATATATATATATTATATATATATAATATATATATATAAATTTTTATATATATAATATATAAATATTATGTGTGTGTGTGGTTGTGTATGCAAAAAATCACATAAACAGGTGATTTCAGAATAGCAAAAAAACCACTGTGAAAGAATAGAAATTCCAAGGTTTTGTGGCCTCACTTACAAGGAAAATGAAAGTGGCACAAAGGGAGGAATAAAGGGTCTAGCCCACGCCTCACTATAAATCCCCCCAACAAAAAAAAACCCCTTTGGTTTATTAAATTAGATCCATTTAAATTAATAGAATTTGGAAAAAATTTTAATAATACATTGGAAAAATAAAAATTTTTTAAAAATTCTTATTTTTTGGGTAAATGTTTGTTGGTGGGTTGGTGAAGGACCTGCTAGGGGGCCGGCGGGCCTGCTACAGTGTTCCCTTTCTTAGATCCTGCGGGTGTTTCTTTGTTGTGGGATCAGATAGTGAGGTGGGGCTAGCCCCTTATATATACCTTCCTTTGATGCTCTACTTTCATCAGGGTTACACGCTTTTTCAGATGCATTACTCAAACAGATAAAGATCAAACCACCAGGGGCACAACCAATGGTCGCCAACAGCACTTGCAGCTGTCTTTTTTGGGGCATGCTGCAAGTAAAAAGTAAGCGATTTTATCGTTAAAAGGGGCCCTTTTGTTGTCGCTGTACAGACGACACAGAGGCGAGAAAACTTCCACTACGCTATACCACTCTACGAGCCCAGGGTTTTCTTGTCTTGACTTCCCCACACTGATGGCCAGGAAAAACTGTGTTCCTCAAGTGACTCGAAAACCCTTTTCACGACAGGCCACGAAAAAAATCGTCATCTATCGAAGCAAAGAACCCTTGGGCCAATGGGGGATTCATTATAAATACCCAAGGCTTATCCATGCTGAAGGCACCTTCAGTGACGTCAACATGGCAGCCAACTCTGCGGGGGCCTGGTATTCACACTTCCACACAACCCAGCCTTCATCGAAGCGAAAAATTTCCCAAACATATTCCAGGCATAATTTTACTCATATTGCCACCACAAATGTTTTCCCCCAAGGAAAGAAGTTCGTCCACCTGTGGCAGTGGGGGTCATTACTTAAAGAATTCCCTACTGCTTCACCACCTAAATCTTAACGCAAAAATGAACCCCATACCTTGCTGCCAGGTCCCTACCAAAGAGAATACTAAAAAAACAACAACAACAACAAAAGAAACCCAACCCCAAGCAACCACATATTCTGCATCCCAAAGCTTCAAGCGACACTCCCAAAGATCTACAACCACGCAAGCTGCTCCCACCACTTCCCTGCCACCCCTACTCCCGACCCCCAAAGATTCTTTATTGCTATGTATGCTCTGTACGAAGCGCTGAGCCTGGTTCCTTCAACACCACCAAAATAAACTTTTCAAAAAAATAATATGCCGGGCCCTCACATTCCCTGCACACCACCTTCCACTGGACCCAAAAATCTACTGCAAATATTACCAGCATCCCGCTGCTCCCCCGCTGTCACAACCTCCTAGACCAGAGATGGCCCAACAAGACCACTGGATGTCGGCAAACCCCCCAATGAAGTCCACTACCGCTTGCACCCACTGCTAGAGCAATGCCAGTCGGAAATCTCGCCTTCACCATTCCCACCGCCAAGAAAGCAAAGACACAAAAACTGGGGTGCACCTCACGGGCCACGCCATGACACTGCGCACCACAACAACCCGTCCCCAAAGGGGTGTATACTTTTACACAACCAAGCATATAAGAAAACAATGCTGTCTTCAAAACCCCTCACACCCCCAGGACAGAACGTCAAGATACCTCGACCAAAGCACAAACCCTGCAGACATGCCAGACTACTCACTCCAACCCCAACCCTTTGGAAGTCGATACCCCAAAGGGGAAATTCGGATGCTTCAGAATGGGCCCTTTGAAGACAGACCCTCCTCTACATGACACCATGACCTTCCCATGAAGATAATTTTTACCCAGCGTTTTTGCGCCCCACTAAAGCTGGGGTTGGCTCCAATCGCCCCGTAACTGCTCCCTCGCCCCCACTGCGCTTTTTCCCCCGGGGGGAAATCAGCGCAAGATGAAGAAGACGACACCCCCCAACCGGGGGGCCAAGAAAGAAGATGATCGTCACCCCCCCCCCGGGGGGCCACTGCCGGGGGACCATCTGGAAAGACCTGGGGTGGAAGTACCAGGAAACAACAGAATAATGAAAATGAACACCCAAAACACGACACCCACACAGGAGAGCCAGCGCTAGCTATCACACCAGCCTTGCCCCTTTTTGGGGAGGGTTGGGGCCAAGCCCAGTTTGTAGCTCACAAAATGGGGGGGTAAATTTGCCTCCTCCCTGGGAGACTTAGGTCTCAGACACTCCCTAGACGGACCAGTGCCGGGGGGGGACCCCTTGGAAGGGGCCCCGGGTGGGGGAATACCCGGGGAAAACTTTAAAAAACTTACTTCATTGTCCTTGATAATGTGAGCGTCACAAAACCCCTTGGAATTTTCCCATTTTTTTTACAGTTTTTGTTTTGCATATATAAAAATAAAAATATATATATAAATATATATAATATATATAAATATATATATATAAATATATATATAATAAAAAATATATATGCAAACAAGCAGTGACGACTTAATAGCAAACAACCCCGGGGGGGGGGGGGAACTTTAGCTCAAGGCTTTTACATTTTTTAGTGAGTCATCGATCTGTCAATGTTGCAAGGGAGCAACCAAAACAGGGAGAGAGGGGCTCAGAGTAGCATAGGTGTCACCCCCACGGGTTTCCTAACGGGTTAGTGGTCGGTTTCTAAACCCCCCCACCCCTCAAACCCTCTTCCCCCCCTTGGGGTTTTGGAGGGTTTCCGAGATGTCAAGTATGAAATTATAAATATAAAAAACCAACCCTAAAATTTTTTTAATCATTTATACCTCGTGGTTTTAGAAAAAAAGTCCGTTAATACGTATACATGGATTGCTATTATTTTGTGACCTTTTCAAAAAATGAAAAAAAGAAATACAAGTGCTTTTGCTGTTTAAAATTTTCCCGCTTTGGGGTACTCAAAGATCTACCCATGTACTCGAAGTATCTTTCCAAATATTGTCTACAATTTTTTTCATGTCGGTTTTTTTGCCATACATGGGGACTTCTATGCCTATCCCATAATATTTCTATGACATTTTGGGGCGACTTGACTTTTGAGCATTCGTTTTTATAAAATCGCTGGGCCCCCTCCTTATCGTGCATATCATTTTTGGCTCTTAAATTTAACCCTTTTTTTTGGGGCCTTTTCCTTCTGTACCTTTTCCTTCTCTAGCCTTCCACCTATTGTGGGTTTCAAAAGTCGAGACTCAGCTCCCGGCCCTGCCTCTTCACGACACTACTAGGGCCTCCCTCTCCGCTCCATGAGCTTTATCTACCTCATCTTAAACATTATGGTTTCCCTTCCCCCAAAATTTAAGAAATTTACTTCCCCAACCCTTAAAATAAAAAAATCTTCCAAAATTTCCCAAAATCACTGAGTCTTTTTTAACTCCAATTGTATCCCTTTTTCTGTGTCACAGTTGGAACATCTGTCTCTGTCCACCTTTTCCTTCACCAGATTTTTTATTCTTATCATGTTCCCCCCCACCCCCCATGTCGTCAGGCCCCAAATTTTCCCTCAACCTTTCTTGTAGGACACTTCCCTTAGCTCTGGAACTATCCTTGCTGCAAACCTTTGCACTTTCTCCTAATTTCTGGACATACTTGACCAGGTTGTGGGTTCCAAACTGGTGTTGCATACTCCAGTATTTACCTGATGTATGTGGTGTACAGTCTCTTGAACGATTCCTTACTGAGGTATTGGAATACTATTCTCAGGTTTTCCAGGCTCCCATATGCCGCAGCAGTTATCTGGTTGATGTTTGCTTCCGGAGATGTGCTCGGTGTTATACTCCCCCAAGATCTTTCTTCTTGAGTGAGGTTTGCAGTCTTTGGCCACCTAGCCTATACTCTGTCTGTGGTATTCTTTGCCCTTCCCCGATCTTCATGACTTTGCATTTGGCGGGGTTAAATTCGGAGCCAGTTCGGATCAGGTGCCAGTCTGCCAGCCTTGGAATCTGCTGATCCTCATCTGATTAATTCCCTCATTACTTCACACATCTGCAGCAGGGACATTCTGAGTCTGCCCTTCCATCATGTCATTTAATTACCGAAAATAGCACAGTCCTAGCACTGACCCTGTGACCCCGCTCATCACAGGCGCCGACTGTGTACCTCATCACGTACCATGACTCGTGGGTCCGCCCTGTCATGTACCCCTCTGATCATTAGGCATTTCCATGTATACGTGCCTCACCTCTAACTTCGCCTAATGTCGTGGGTGTGTGTGTGTGTGTTTGTGCTGTGTTGTCTGTGTATGTGTGTGTGTGTGTGTATGTGTGTTTGTTGTTATGTGTGTGTGTGTGTGTGTGTGTGTGTGTATGTGTGTGTGTGTGTGTGTGTGTGTGTGTGTGTGTGTATGTGTGTGTGTGTGTGTGTGTGTGTGTGTGTGTGTGTGTGTGTGTGTGTGTGGTGTGTGTGTGTGTACTCACCTAGTGAGGTTGCAAGGGCCAAGTCCAAGCTCCTGGCCCTCCTCATCATGGTCTCTAGGTCACTCCCCTGAACCGGAGCTTTATCATACCTCTGCTTAAAGCTATGTATGGATCCTGCCTCCACTACATTGCTTCCCAAATTATTCCACTTCCTGGCTACTATGTGGCTGAAGAAATACTTCCTAACATCCCTGTGACTCATCTGTGTCTTCAACTTCCAACTCTGTCTCCTTGTTGCTGTGTCCCATCTCTGGAACATCCTGTCTTTGTTCACCTTGTCAATTCCTCTCAGTATTTTGTATGTCGTTATCATGTCCCCCCATCTCTCCTGTCCTCCAGTGTCGTCAGGTTGATTTCCCTTAACCTCTCCTCATAGGACATTCCTCTTAGCTCTGGAACTAGTCTTGTTGCAAACCTTTGCACTTTCTCTAATTTCTTTATGTGCTTGGCTAGGTGTGGGTTCCAAACTGGTGCCGCGTACCTCAATATGGGCCTAACGTACACGGTGTACAGGGTCCTGAACGATTCCTTATTAAGATGTCGGAATGCTGTTCTGAGGTTTGCTAGGCACCCATATGCTGCAGCAGTTATTTGGTTGATGTGCTCTTCAGGAGGTGTGTCTGATGTTATACTCGCCCAAAGATCTTTTTCCTTGAGTGAGGTTTGTAGTCTCTGGCCCCCCAGACTGTACTCCATCTGCAGTCTTCTTTGCCCATCCCCAATCTTCATGACTTTGCACTTGGTGGGGTTGAACTCCAGGAGCCAATTGCTGGACCAGGTCTGCAGCCTGTCCAGATCCCTTTGTAGTTCTGCCTGGTCTTCGATCGAATGAATTCTTCTCATCAACTTCACGTCATCTGCAAACAGGGACACCTCAGAGTCTATTCCTTCCGTCATGTCGTTCACAAATACCAGAAACAGCACTGGTCCTAGGACTGACCCCTGTGGGACCCCGCTGGTCACAGGTGCCCATTCTGACACCTCGCCACGTACCATGACTCGCTGCTGTCTTCCTGACAAGTATTCCCTGATCCATTGCAGTGCCTTCCCTGTTATCCCTGCTTGGTCCTCCAGTTTTTGCACTAATCTCTTGTGTGGAACTTTGCCAAACGCCTTTTTGCAGTCCAAGAAAATGCAATCCACCCACCCCTCTCTCTCTTGTCTTACTGCTGTCACATGTCATAGAACTCCAGTAGGTTTGTGACACAGGATTTCCCGTCCCTGAAACCATGTTGGCTGCTGTTGATGAGATCATTCCTTTCTAGGTGTTCCACCACTTTTCTCCTGATAATGTGTGTGCGTGTGTTGTGCTGATTAAGCCGATCAGGCAGCTTAACCTATTCTATCTATGCTATTCAGCGATGGTGTTCTTTGTCTAGTTATCAGAATGAGAATATATTTTTGCCACAAATGAACGGAAATCAATCTGATCATAGCCAAAAAAAAAGAGTCAATGATTTTAAGTATTATTAAATAAACTTAAGCTAATCTATGCTATACATAGCAGAACTTAACTAAAATAATGCCAATTTAAGATGAGTTAAGTGAGGTTTCTAAGTTAGGTATGTCCAAAAATTAGGCATCTTATATCAGTGTCAATGAAAAAATATATCTATCTGCTTTATATTTTATGGAAAAGTCCAATTTTTAAGATAGTTTGCCCCATTCAGCATGAATATTTATAGGTTGGAACACTGCAGTACATTAATGGCCATTTTCAAGGCAGGAGAAATTGCAGATCTGGAGAATATACACAGAGCTTTCTCTGCATTATAAGTAGTTTAGCACCTCAATACTGGGACCGGTTGATGTCCCTTGACCTGTACTCACTAGATAGCAGGCGAGAAACATACATCATAATTTACACCTGGAAAATCCTAGAGAGACTAATCCCAAATCTGCATCCAAAATCACTCCCTACGAAAGGAAAAGACTCGGCAGACGGAGCATCATCCCCCAGTGAAAAAGCAGGGTTCGCCACGAGTACACAGATATAACAATAAGTGTCCGGGGCCCAAGACTGCTCAACTGCCTCCCAGCACACATAAAGAGGATTACCAATACATCCCCGGCTGTCTCAAGAGGATTCGTACGTTGGGTTGCGTGTGTCCGGCATAACAGTCTGGTTAATTAGACCCTGATCCACTTCAAAACCTGGTCATGGACCGAGCCGCGGGGGCGCTGACCCCCCGGAACACCCTCCAGGGTGTGCAGACACTCATCACACACTCCGTTCTACATCACCTTCACCACTAACAAAACACTAGTTAAAGAGGCGCCACTGGCGAGTAATCAGTCAATCTCGACCGTGTGTCTGTGGTAGATAAGACTGAGAGTCACTGTCCATCAGGAGCAATTTATGGTCAGGCGCCTCCAACACATTTTTATGAGGCTATTGGGTAATTAGGGAGGACTTGTTACCATCTGTCTACGGGCGAGACCAATAATTAAATAGATCTTACCTGTTTCCTCCCTATGGCTAACCTTTTTTACCATCTGTCTAACCTGTGGCCTACCTCGTTACCATCTGTCCACAGCTGTGGTAAGTATTTAAGTAGGTCTTGTTTACCTCCGTTCCCTGGTGCTACGTATAGTTAATTAGGTCATGTTTGTGGCTCACCTTGTTAGAATTTGCAAACAGTTGTGATAGATAATTAAGACCTTTGAACGAATGATCGAACTTTCAGCATCTTTTAGTGTTTCACTTAAATTTAGTGTGTTGCATAAGTTTTTAAAAATAATAATGTAAAATAATAATAAAATAATTAAAAAAATAATAAAATAATAATAAATTTAAAAAAATAAAATA
>NW_026464820.1:0-12579 GCF_026875155.1 Cherax quadricarinatus
GTAAGCGGGGAAAAACGGGGAAGGCATACAAGGACAGGAATACTTGTCACGAAGACAGCAGGAGTCATGGTACTGGGGAGGTGTCGAGGGGGCCCCTTCCCAGCAGGGCCCCACGGGGGTCACCCTAGGTAGTGCTGTTTCTGGTATTTGTGAACGACATGACGGAAGGAGAGGTTAAGGAAACTCAACCTGAAGACACTGGAGGACAGGAGAGATAGGGGGGACATGATAACGACATACAAAATACTGAGAGGAATTGACAAGGTGGACAAAGACAGGATGTTCCAGAGATTGGACACAGTAACAAGGGGACACAGTTGGAAGTTGAAGACACAGATGAATCACAGGGATGTTAGGAAGTATTTCTTCAGCCACAGAGTAGTCAGTAAGTGGAATAGTTTGGGAAGCGAAGTAGTGGAGGCAGGATCCAAACATAGCTTTAAGCAGAGGTATGATAAAACTCATGGTTCAGGGAGAGTGACCTAGTAGCAATCAGTGAAAAGGCGGGGCCAGGAGCTCGGACTCGACCCCCGCAACCTCATCTAGGTAAGTACTAGGTGAGTACACACACACGCACACACACAAACACACACACACACACACACACACACACACACACACACACACACACACACACACACACACACAAACACACACGCACACACACACACACACACACAGACGTGGGTAACAAGGCTCCGAGAACCTTAGCGTTGTAAGGCGTGCAATAACAGCTAGCAGTAATCAATGGTAGTGGAATGTCAGTAAACAATACTACGAGTGATAATTAAAGTTATTAGTTAAAGAAAGTGAGAGGAAAGCTGAAATCTTAATATTTCAAATCGCAAACCGTTGGGGGTCTTAGGCGCTGTTGCCACATTGGCAGCGGCAGGCCTGAAGAAGTGTCGTCACGACAAGTTGTGTGCCATTATACATATAAAGTGAAGTGTATATAATGTGAAGTGTATACTATCATCAGTGAAGAGCGAAATCGCGTGAGGAAGCGGGATGTATGAGAATATATGGTTATAAACATCACGGGTGAAGGATCTCCAAAATAGGGATTTAAGGCCTATGTACGACGACTCCGTCATCAGCAGCTGGCAACCTGTCACCGCACCATTGCAACGCAAGTTTATTCGCCTATGTGTGGTTTGCATGTTGACGACCCTGGCTGGCCTTGCATACTGTTTGATACTGGTCACTCAATCCTGCAAGCTATTACCAGAATTAGAATAGAAATAGCATAGACAGAGTATATAGTGTTGACGAGTGTGAGAAGGTAGGTGGGACAAGCTTTTAAGGGCAACATTGTAAGACGGAGCTAGGGTCAAGTCCCAGGAGGGTTGTGTCAGGTCACAAGAAGTTGCAGCCAGTCATTACACCGCACAAGACACTCTCACACACACACACACTCACACACACACACACTCACACACACACACACACTCACACACACACACACACATGCACACACGCACACAGGCAGTGTCACTACTGGTAGTTATTAGCAGTAAGAATACTTTGGAAGCTAGGAAGGTCCTCTCTCAATGTGAACAAGAAAATGATAATAACCAGCAACAATTAATACGTAAATCCAGAAAGGGCAATAAGTGGAGAGAGTAGCATAATTGGGAAAGATAAATGAGACTAAATTTGTGCCTACACGACGGATCTTTCAAACCACACCACCTACCCCCCGCCGAAACCCTCCTCCTCACACACAAGCACACACACACAAGGGTAGACACTCACACACACACACACACACACACACACACACACACACATACACACACACATACACACACACATACACACACAAAAAGGAGCTAGGAAAAGAGACAAGGATGGAACCAGCAGAGGTCAGTCAGAGCAGAACAGAACAGCAAGGGCAAGCACACACACAACTATTTCAGAAACCATACAACCTATCACACCATCCCAACACACACTACAGTCAAAACCCACAGCCTCCACCCAACACCGAGCTATAGAATCCCACAGTATGCCACCAGGTCTCCCACCCTCACAGGCCCCCCAAACCACAGTGTTGGAAAGGAAACTGAAGGTAGGTACACAAAACGCTGATGGAATAACAAATAAGTGGGAGGAGTGGCATGAAAGAGTCAAAGAGCATCACCGGACATCATAGCTCTCACAGAAACCAAGCTTACAGGTATGATAACAGATGCCATCTTTCCAACGGATACCAAATCCTGAGGAAAGAACAGAGGGAACAGGGGGGTGGAGGGTGGCATTGCTGATCAAAAATCGCTGGAATTTTGATGAGCTGGAGAGTGGAGACAGCGGAGAAGAAAGTGATTACATAGCGGGAACGCTTCACTCTGGGGTCCAAGGTGGTAATATGCAGTGATGTATAACCCTCCGCAGAACAGCAGGAGGCCAAGGCAAGAGTACGACGAGAGCAATAGAGCGATGGTTGACACACTGGCTAGAGTGGCTAGAAGAGCTCATGCATGCAGGGCAAAGCTCCTGATCATGGGTGACTTTAACCACAAGGAGATCGATTGGGAGAACTTGGACCCACATGGGGGCAGAGATACATGGAGGGCTAAGATGATGGAGGTGGTACTGGAAAACTTCATGTACCAACACGTAAGGGACACTACAAGAGAGAGAGGAGAGGATGAACCAGCAAGGCTGGACTTAGTATTCTCCTTGAGTAGTGCAGATATCGAGGACATCACATATGAAAGACCCCTTGGGGCCAGTGACCATGTGGTTTTAAGCTTCGAATACACAGTAGAGCTACAAGTGGAGGGAGAAGCAGGAAGGCCAGGACGAATGAAGCCAAACTACAAGAAAGGGGACTACATAGGAATGAGGAACTTCCTGAACGGGGTTCAGTGGGACAGAGAACTGGCAGGGAAGCCAGTTAATGAGATGATGGATATGTAGCAACAAAATGCAAGGAGGCTGAGGAGAGTTTGTACCCAAGGGTAACAGGAATAATGAAAAAGCTAGGATGAGCCCATGGTTTACCCAAAGGTGCAGGGAGGCAAAATCAAGTGTGCTAGGGAATGGAAGAAATATAGAAGGCAAAGGACTCAGGAGAATAAGGAGAGCGTCGTAGAGCCTGAAACGAATATGCACAGATTAGAAGGGAGCCAAACACAATATGAAAATGACAAAGCCGCGAAAGCCAAATCTACCCGATATGTTGTACAGCCAATCAGGAGGAAAACAAACAGTCAAGGAACCAGGTAATAGGCTAGGAAGGAAGGAGGGAGAGACAACAAGAAGATGACCGTGATGTATGTGAGGAACTAACAAAGGGGGGGGAGGATTTTTTTTTTTTTTTTTTCCAAAAAAAGAAGTGTTCACAGAGGAGACAGAAGGGGCTCCAGAAAGACGGGGAGTTGGGGCACAACACATTTGATGGACACAGTGCACACAACGGGAAGAAGTGAAGGGCTTCTGGTGGACCTAGATACCTCAAAGGCAATGGGCAGATACATTCCCATGGGTATTGAGACAGGGAGCAGAGGCACTATGTGTCCCCTAACAACAATATTCAATACATCTATCGAAACAGGGAGATTCCTGAGGCATGGATGACAGCAAAAGTAGTCCCAATCTTTAAAAGGAGCAGACATGAAGCATTAAACTACAGACCAGTGTCAATGACACGTTTAGTATGCAAAATCATGGAGAAGATTATCAGGAGAAGGTGAGTGGAAAAACACTAGGAAAGGAACGGGATCTCATCAACAGCAGCCAAATGGTTTCAGGGACGGGAATCCTTGTGTCACAACTACTGGAGTTTAAATGACATGGTGAAAGCAGTAAAACAAGAGAGAGAGGGGTGGGTGGATTGATTTTCTTGGTAGACTGCAAGAGCGTTTTTGACTCAGTTCCAACAAGAGATGGTGCAAAAAACTGGAGGACCAAGCAGGGGATAACAGGGAAGGCACTACAAGGGATCAGGGATACTGGACAGGGAGGACAAGCGCGAGTCATGGACGTGGGGAGGTGTCAGAGTGGCACTTGTGACCAGCGGGGTCCCACAGGGGTCAGTCCTAGGACCAGTGCTGGTTATTTTCTGGTATTTGTGAACGAAAATGACGGAAGGAAGGGAACTCTGAGGTGTCCTGTTTGCAGATGACGTGAAAGTTGATGAGGAAGAATTCACTCGATCGAAGACCAGCCCGAACTACAATGGATTGGACAGGCTGCAGACATGGTCAGCAATTGGCTACTGGAGTTCATACCACCAAGTGCAAAGTCATGAAGATTGGGGAAGGGCAAAGAAGGACCGCAGACGGAAGTACAGTCTAGGGGGCAGAGACATACAAACCTCACTCAAGGAAAAAAAGATCTTGGGGTGAGTATAACACCAGGCACATCTCCTGAAGCGCACATCAACCAAATAATGCTGCAGCATACGGCGCCTTAGCAAACCTCAGAACAGCATTCCGACATCTTAAAAGGAATCATTCAGGGACCCTGTACACCGTGTACGTAAGGCCCATTTGGAGTATGCGGCACCAGTTTGGAAACCACACCTAGCCAAGCACGTAAAGAAACTTGAGAAAGTGAAAAGGTTTGCAACAAGCAGTCCCAGAGCTAAGAGGTATGTCCTACGAGGAGAGGTTAAGGGAAATCAACCTGACGAAAATGGAGGACAGGGGGAGATAGGGGGAACTTGATAACGACATACAAAATACTGAGAGGAATTGACAAGGTGGACAAAGACAGGATTTTCCAGAGATTGGACACAGTAACAAGGGAACACGTTGGAAGCTGAAGACACAGTGAATCACGGGGATTTAGGAAGTTTTCTTCAGCCACAGATTAGTCAGTAAGGGGAATAGTTTGGGGAAGTGATGTAGTGGAGGCAGGATCCATACATAGCTTAAGCAGAGGTATGATAAAGCTCACGGCTCAGGGAGAGTGACCTAGTAGCGATCAGTGAAGAGGGGGGGCCCAGGAGCTCGGACTCGACCCCCGCAACCTCAACTTGGTGAGTACAACTAGGTGAGTACACACACACTCACATACATAAACACATACACACACACACACAAACAAACAAACAAACACACACACATATACACACACCAACACACACCACACACACCACACACACACACCACACCACACACACACACCACACACCACACACACACCCCACACCACACACACACACCACACACACACACCCCACACACACACACACCCACAAAACCACACACACACACACCACACCAAAACACACCACACATACACAAACCCCACACACACATACACCACACACACACCACACACACACCACAACACACCAACACACGCACCAAACACACACCACACACACACACCAAAACAAAAACACCCCACACTCACACACACACACCACAAAACCCCACACACACACACACACGCACATACACACCACACACCCCACACACACACACCACACTCACACACACACACACACACACACACACAAAACCACACGCACACACCCACACTCACCCTCCACCCCTTGACAACAAACACTTGACACAAACACAACCCCCCTCCCCCAACCAACCCTACCCCCTTCCCTAACCACCTCACCTTAGCCACCTACCCTCTCCCCAACCACCTAACCCCTCCCCCAAACCGTCTAAACCCCCCACAACCCCCCCTCCCTCCAATTCCATCCTCCCCCTCCCACAAACCCTTTCCCTCCCCTCTCTCCCTCAAACTATCTAACCCTTCCCCCAACTATTCTACCCCTCCAATAACCATCCTCCCCTCCCCCACAACCATTCCCCTCCCCTCTCCTCCTAACCATCTATTTCCCTCCCCCTAACCACCCTTTCCCCCTTCTGTGGAGCAACGGGGGAACCTAGAACCAGGAGGAGGACAAGGGGCTCCAAGGACGAATCGGGGAGGGAGGAAATGGGAGGTAGAGCTCAAAAAAAGGGAGGAAGACTGAGGAAGGAGACTAGATGAGCGGGGGAAAGGAAGATGGAAGAGAGGTTAGCAGCAGAATGCAGAAGGTGGAAGCAACAGGCCACAGCAGCAGAAATCAAGATAGAGGGGATTAGAAGAGGAGCTGAGACATCTGAAACAGCACAGAGACAAAGTTTATTACAGAAGTAGCATGGGCAATGGCTACATCAAACACAGACTACAGGTCTGAAGCAAGCAAGGAAACTAAACTGTATGCAGAGGTCCTGTCAAACCCACATGGGGCCAAAACAAAGACAGGGAGCACACTAGGACAGAATGAGAGGTTGGAAGACATTGAAGGAACTAGGACATGTGCAAGGACCTTACCAGATACCTGTGGGGGCCAGGACAGGTGAGCAGGAAGGACAAACCAAGAAGCATAGGGGCCATAACTTAAGAAGGGCCCTAAAGGGAAGGAACACTCCAGGGGGAAGGGAAACTGAAACACATCAGAGGATGCAATGGGAGTCACAGTGGGAGGTGGAAAGGGAGAGTCCGTGTTTTGTCTATGGGCTAGACGAAGCTAAAGGGGAAACTTGATGAAAGAAGGCAGGAGGAGGAAAAAGCGATTGAAGATATCATGAAGGGGGATACGCGAGGGAGACATGACCCAGGTGGCAAATTTTCGGAGAATTGGGTGGTTCACAAAGAAAAGGAATCGGCCTCTCAAAGTAATTTTCAAGGCGAATCAACCGAACCAATGATCCTGCAGGAGAAAGCACGGCTGAGAGGACAAGCAGGGGGTTCCGGAGTGTGTACCTCGATCGAGACAGAACACAGGACAAAAAGGAAGACAATGAAAGAGAGAGTTCAAAAACGAAAGGAGAAATGGGAGGAAATGAAAAAGGAGAGCAGAATAACCCAGGTCAAATGGAAGGACAAGTGCACCCCCAGAAACACCTGCAGAAGGACTCCAGCCACGCACCCCCCAAAGGGAACTGAACAATCCAAACCATCCATCACACACCGATCCTTCTGTTTCCCCCCCCCGCACCCCAGTTACAATATTAGAACAGAAGTTGAAGGTTTGGTACACAAATGCAGATGGATTAACGATAAACATGAGGAATGGCAAGAAAGAATCAGTGAGAAGTCCCCAGACATCATAGCAGTTACAGAAACAAAATCACGGAGACAATAACAGATGCAATCTTCCCACCAGGATACCAGATCATGAGGAAAGATAGAAGGGGTAGGGGGGGAGGTGGGGTTGCTCTGCTTGTAAAAAACAGATGGAAATTCGAGAAAATGGAAGGCATAGATGAGACAGGAGAAAGAGACTACATAGCAGGTACACTTCAGCTGGGGAACACAAAGTGGTCATTGCAGTGATGTATAATCCACCACAGAACTGCAGGAGGCCAAGAGAGGAATATGAAGAGAGCAACAGAGCAATGGTGGACACCATTGCTGAGGTGGCAAGAAGAGCTCCCTTTCCCGCAGAGCAAAGTTGCTGGTTATGGGGGATTTCAACAACAGGGAGATTGACTGGGAAAAACTGGAGCCACATGGGGTCCCGAAACATGGAGAGCCAGGATGTTGGACGTGGTGCTGGAAAACCTCATGCACCAACATGTTAAGGACACTTTCCAGAGTGAGAGGGGAGGATGAACAGCAAGATTGGACCTTGGTTCACCCTGGGCAGCTCAGACATTTAGGAATCAAGTATGGGGAGTCCCTAGGAGCTAGCGACCACGTGGTTCTATGCTTTGAATACTTTGTAGGGGCTGCAAGTGGAGAGAATAACAAAGGGGTTGAATGGGAAAAGCCCTGACTATAAAAGAGGGGACTACATAGGGTTGAAGAACTTCTGCGGGAGGTCCAGTGGGACAGAGAACTGCAGGAAAGCCAGTAAATGAAATGATGGAATATGTTACAACAAAAAAGCAAGGAGGCAGTGGAAAGGTTTATTCCCCAAAGGGGAACAGTAACAATGGGAAGGGCCAGAACGAGCCCCCGGTTTACCCCACGGTGTAAGGAGGCAAAAACAAAGTGCAATAGAGAATGGAAAAAAAGTACAGAAGGCAGAGAACACACGAAAATAGGGAGATCAGTCGCAGGCCAGGAATGAGTACGCAAAAGGGTAAGGAGGGAGGCCCAGCGGGCAGTATGAAAAATGACATAGCATCGAGAATCAAGACTGACCCGAAACTGTTGTATAGGGCCCCATCAGGAGGAAGACAACGTCAAAGACCAGGTGATCAGATTAAGGACAGAAAATGGAGAACTCAAAAGAAATGATCAGGAGGTATGTGAGGAGCTGAAAAAGGAGATTTAAGGAAGTTTTTACAGTAGAGACAGGAAGGGCTGTGGAAGACAGCACAGAAGGGGAAAATCAAGAGGGAATATACCAACAAGTGCTGGATGACATACGAAAAAACTGAGGAGGAGGTGAAGAAGATCTTAAGTGACCTTGACACCTCAAAGGCGATGGGACCGGACAACATCTCCCCATGGGTCCTTAGAGAAGGAGCAGAGATGCTGTGCGTGCCTCTAACCACAATCTTCAACACATCCCTTGAAACTGGGCAACTACCTGAGAAATAGAAGACAGCTAATGTAGTCCCCATATTTAAGAAAGGAAACAGAAACGAGGCACTAAAATACAGACCTGTCTCTCTGACATGTATTGTGTGCAAAGTCATGGAGAAGATTATCAGGAGGAGAGTGGTCGAACATCTGGAAAGGAACAAGATTATAAATGAAAACCAGCATGGGTTCATGGAAGGCAAATCTTGTATCACAAACCTCCTGGAGTTTTATGACAAGGTAACAGAAGTAAGACACGAGAGAGAGGGGTGGGTAGATTACGTTTTCCTAGACTGCAGGAAGGTCTTTGACACAGTTCCCCACAAGAGATTAGTGCAGAAGCTGGAGGATCAGGCGCATGTAAAAGGGAGGGCACTGCAATGGATAAGGGAATACCTGACAGGGAGGCAGCAACGAGTCATGGTACGTGAAGAGGTATCTCAGTGGGCGCCTGTTACGAGCGGGGTCCCACAGGGGTCACTTCTAGGACCAGTGCTATTTTTGATATATGTGAACGACATGATGGAAGGAATAGACTCTGAAGTGTCCCTGTTCGCAGTTGATGTGAAGTTGATGAGAAGAATTAAATCGGACGAGGATGAGGCAGGACTGCAAAGAGACCTGGACAGGCTGGACATGTGGTCCAGTAACTGGCTTCTCGAATTCAATCCAGCCAAATGCAAAGTCATGAAGATTGGGGAGGGGCAAAGAAGACCGCAGACAGAGTATAGGAAAGGTGGACAAAGACTACAGACCTCACTCAGGGAGAAAGACCTTGGGGTGACCATAACACCGAGCACATCACCGGAGGCACACATCAAACAAATAACAGCTGCAGCATACGGGCGTTCCGATACCTTAATAAGGAATCGTTCAAGACACTGTACACTGTGTATGTTAGGCCCATACTGGAGTATGCAGCACCAGTCTGGAACCCACACCTGGTCAAGCACGTCAAGAAGTTAGAGAAAGTACAAAGGTTTGCAACAAGGCTAGTCCCAGAGCTCAAGGGAATGTCGTACGAGGAAAGGTTAAGGGAAATCGGACTGACGACACTGGAGGACAGAAGGGTCAGGGGAGACATGATAACGACATACAAGATACTGCGGTGAATAGACAAGGTGGACAGAGATAGGATGTTCCAGAGAGGGACACAGGGACAAGGGGTCACAACTGGAAGCTGAAGACTCAGACGAGTCACAGGGACGTTAGGAAGTATTTCTTCAGTCATAGAGTTGTCAGCAAGTGGAATAGCCTAGCAAGTGAAGTAGTGGAGGCAGGAACCATACATAGTTTTAAGAAGAGGTATGACAAAGCTCATGAAGCAGAGAGAGAGAGGATCCAGTAGCGATCAGTGAAGAGGCGGGGCCAGGAGCTGAGTCTCGACCCCTGCAACCACAATTAGGTGAGCAATTAGGTGAGTACACACACACATACACACACACACACACACACACACACACACACACACACACACACACACACACATCAAAAACCAAAATAAAAAAAAATTATTACAAAATAATGATATATGATTCAATTCGTCTCTATGATTTTTCTTTAATGTTTATTTGTTAATGTAAAGTCAGCTAGGACGTCCAGGACGTTACCAGACGGGACAAGTTCCACCGACGTCCTGAACGTTACCAGACGGGACAAGTTCCACCGACGTCCTGGACGTTACCAGACGGGACAAGTTCCACCGACGTCCTGAACGTTACCAGATGGGACAAGTTCCACCGACGTCCTGAACGTTACCAGACGGGACAAGTTCCACCGACGTCCTGAACGTTACCAGATGGACAAGTTCCACCGACGTCCTGAACGTTACCAGACGGGACAAGTTCCACCGACGTCCTGAACGTTACCAGATGGGACAAGTTCCACCGACGTCCTGAACGTTACCAGATGGGACAAGTTCCACCGACCTCCTGAACGTTACCAGATGGGACAAGTTCCACCGACGTCCTGAACGTTACCAGATGGGACAAGTTCCACCGACGTCCTGAACGTTACCAGATGGGACAAGTTCCACGGACGTCCTGAACGTTACCAGATGGGACAAGTTCCACCGACGTCCTGAACGTTACCAGATGGGACAAGTTACACCGACGTCCTGAACGTTACCAGACGGGACAAGTTCCACTGACCTCCTGAACGTTACCAGATGGGACAAGTTCCACCGACGTCCTGAACGTTTCCAGATGGGACAAGTTCCACCGACGTCCTGAACGTTACCAGATGGGACAAGTTCCACCGACCTCCTGAACGTTACCAGATGGGACAAGTTCCACCGACGTCCTGAACATTACCAGATGGGAGAAGTTCCACCGACGTCCTGAACGTTTTCAGATGGGACAAGTTCCACCGACGTCCTAAACGTTACCAGATGGAACAAGTTCCACCGACGTCCTGAACATTACCAGATGGGACAAGTTCCACCGACGTCCTGAACGTTACCAGATGGGACAAGTTCCACCGACGTCCTGAACTTTACCAGATGGGACAAGTTCCACCGACGTCCTGAACATTACCAGATGGGACAAGTTCCACCGACGTCCTGAACATTACCAGATGGGACAAGTTCCACCGACGTCCTGAACTTTACCAGATGGGACAAGTTCCACCGACGTCCTGAACATTACCAGATGGGACAAGTTCCACAGACGTCCTGTACGTCACCAGACGGGACAAGTTCCACCGACGTCCTGAACGTTACCAGACGGGACAAGTTCCACCGACGTCCTGAACGTTACCAGATGGGACAAGTCCCACCGACGTCCTGAACGTTACCAGATGGGACAGGTTCCACCGAGGTGTTGCCATACAAATATCATTTTAATTTTCAATATTTGTTAGGTATGGACAAACTTCATGATAATTCTTGTAAAAAACTTTGTACTGCCGTCGTAACTTAAAATTAAAAAAAAAAGATTTGAAATCTGATAATTATTAAAAAAAAAATTATGATAATAAAGTTTCCCCTTCCATGACGTTGTTGTTGATGGTTCTCGTGGTTCTGTTTCTGATGTTTCTGGTGGTTCTTATGTTGTTATGATATTTCTGAAAATTATTCTGTTGTTATGATGTTTCTGGTGGTTCTACTGTTATTATGATGTTTCTGGTGGTTCATGTGTTGTTATGATGTTTCTGGTGGTTCTTCTGTTGTTATAATGTTTCTGGTGGTTCATGTGTTGTTATGATGTTTATGGTGGTTCTTCTGTTGTTATAATGTTTCTGGTGGTTCATCTGTTGTTATGATGTTTCTGGTGGTTCTTCTGTTGTTATAATGTTTCTGGTGGTTCATTGTTGTTATGATGTTTCTGGTGGTTCTTCTGTTGTTATAATGTTTCTGGTGGTTCATCTGTTGTTATGATGTTTCTGGTGGTTTTCTGTTGTTATAATGTTTCTGGTGGTTCATCTGTTGTTATGATGTTTCTGGTGGTTCTTCAGTTATGATGTTTCTGGTGGTTCATCTGTTATGAGTTTCTGGTGGTTCTTCAGTTATGATGTTTCTGGTGGTTCTTCAGTTATGATGTTTCTGGTGGTTCTTCTGTTATGATGTTTCTGGTGGTTCATCTGTTATGATGTTTCTGGTGGTTCTTCTGTTATGATGTTTCTGGTGGTTCTTCTGTTATGATGTTTCTGGTGGTTCATCTGTTATGATGTTTCTGGTGGTTCTTCTGTTATGATGTTTCTGGTGGTTCATCTGTTATGATGTTTCTGGTGGTTCTTCTGTTATGATGTTTCTGGTGGTTCTTCTGTTATGATGTTTCTGGTGGTTCTTCAGTTATGATGTTTCTGGTGGTTCTTCTGTTATGATGTTTCTGGTGGTTCATCTGTTATGATGTTTCTGGTGGTTCATCTGTTATGATGTTTCTGGTGGTTCTTCAGTTATGATGTTTTGGTGGTTTTTCAGTTATGATGTTTCTGGTGGTTCTTCGTTATGATGTTTTGGGGTTCATCTGTTAGATGTTTCTGGTCTTTTTTTTGTTTGATGTTTCTGGTGGTTCTTCTGTTATGATGTTTTGGAGGTTTATCTGTTATGATGTTTCTGGTGGTTCTTCGTTTTGATGTTTTTGGGGT
>NW_026464821.1:0-12081 GCF_026875155.1 Cherax quadricarinatus
TGCACCCTTGCCCGGGGAAAACGGGTCAATCTCTCGTAAAAACTTCATTCTATTAAACCGAGCTAGTTACTGGCCGTCTTCTTGTCATCAGTGCCGAGGGTTTGGGGGACCCCCACTCTCCCCCTTCGCATTGGCCCACACCGTCTTTTCTCATGGGTATCTCAGGAGAGGCACCCCTTTCCCCTCTGGAGCATGTCAAGTTCCAGTTCGATTAGCCCCCCCTTCTGTTTGACTGCCCCCCTCTATCAACGAGCACCAAATTTACCTCCAAAGTCGTCTTCGTTTCCCTACTCTCCTTTAAAACCTTCCCTTCTGATGGACCCCCTTTTAAACCGCTCTCTATTGCTTCTTGACAAGACTGTTTACTCCCCAAAAATCTGGATACTTTTCGCACTCCCCCCCAGCCCTTGGTTCAGTCTCTTTCGCCCTTTACCCCTTTCCCATCCACTGCCCCGCTGTTATCCGTAACCTGTTGCTCATCCACTCCCTTTTGCCACCTGATGCCCTCGCTTTCCCTTCCCCGCCCCCGCAGCGCTGTAAAGTCCCTTTTTCTTTGCGCTTCTTTTGATTATAAAAATAATAATCCCCCCGCCTGCGATACTGTCCCCCAGCCTGCTGTACCTCCCCCCTCCTGCGATATCTCCCCATCCTGCTGATCCCGTCCCCGCCTGCTGAAACTCCCCCCATCCCGCTGTACTGTCCCCACCCCTGATTCCCCCCAGCCTGCGATACTCTCCCCAGCCCCGCTGATACTCTCCCCAGCCTGCTGTACTGTCCCCCCTGATCTGTCCCCACCGCTGATACTCTCCCCAGCCCCCTTTTATACGTCCCCACCTGCTGATACTCTCTCCCCTGTGATACTCTCCCCCCCCTTCCTCCCCAACCGCTGATACTGTCCCCCATCCTTGAACTTTTCCCCCTCCGCTGAACTGTCCCATCCTGCGATACTGTCCCCAGCCTGCTGATACTGTCCCCTCCTGCTGTACTGTCCCCCGCCTGCTGATACTGTCCCCATCCTGCTGATACTGTCCCCACCGCTGATACTCTCCCCACCTTCCTCCCAAGCCCGCTGATACTGTCCCCCCCTACTGGGTCGTCCCCATCCCCGCTGAACTCCCCCCACCTGCTGATACTCCCCCAAACCCGTGATACTGTCCCCCCGCCCACGAACTGCCCAGCCTGCTGAACCTCCCCCCTGCTATACTGTCCCCCGCCACTGATACGTCCCCACCTCGATTCTCCCCACCTGCTGTCGTCCCCTTTCCCGCTAACTCTCCCCATCCCGCTGATACTGCCCCAGCCCGCTGATACTCTCCCCACCGCGATACTTCCCCCCCGTGAACTCTCCCCCCGCCTGCTATATCTCCCCAGCCTGCGATACTGTCCCCCCGCCCCCGCTGAACTCCCCCAGCCCGCTGAAACTGTCCCCAGCCTGCTGAACTGTCCCCCGCCCGCTGATATCTCCCCATCCCGTGATACTGTCCCCAGCCTGCTGATCTCCCCCATCCCCGCTGATACTCCCCTCCGCGATACCCCCCCATCCTGGTACTCCCCCGCCTGCGAAACTCTCCCCGCCTTATTCCCCTCCCCCGCCTGCTGATACTCCCCAGCCTGCTGTACTGTCCCCCGCCTGCTGATACTTCCCCACCTGGATACTCTCCCCCCGCCTGCTGATCTCCCCCAGCCTGCTGAAAACCCCCCCAGCCTTGGGTAAAGTCCCTAGCCTGCTATACTTCCCCAGCCTCTGATCTGTCCCCCGCCTGGAACCCCCCCATCCTGCTGAATGTCCCCACCTGCTGATACTCCCCCAGCCTGCTGTACTTCCCCCGCCTCTGATACTTCCCCACCTGTTGATACTCTCCCCATCCTGCTGTACTCTCCCCATCCGCTATTTCTCTCCCCAGCCCTGATACTCCCCCCAGCCTGTGAACTCCCCCCAGCCTGCGATACTCTCCCCCGCCCGCTGATACTCCCCCAGCCTTGTACTCTCCCCACCTGCTGTACCTCCCCACCTGCTGATCTCTCCCCAGCCCCGCTGATCTCTCCCCAGCCTGCTGTACTGTCCCCATCCTGCTGATCTGTCCCCATCCGCTGATTTCCCCAGCCCGCGATACTCTCCCCACCTGCGATACCTCCCCACCTGCTGATACCCCCCAGCCCCGCTGAATCCCCCCCCCAGCCTGTGATATGCCCCCAGCCTGCTGATACTTCCCCAGCCTGCTGATACCTCCCCACCTGCTGAACCCCTCCCCACCTGCTGATACCTTTCCCCCCGCCGCGATACTCTCCCCAGCCTGCTGATACGTCCCCCAACCTGCTGATACTCTCCCCCCGCCTGCTGTACTCTCCCCCCCTGCTGATACTCTCCCCAGCCTCGATACCTCCCCACCTGCTGTACTCTCCCCACCTGCTGATATGTCCCCATCCCGTGATACTGTCCCCCCCCTGCTGATACTTTCCCCCTCCCGCTGATACTGTCCCAGCCTGCTGATATGTCCCCATCCTCTGATACTGTCCCCCCCTTTTCCTCCCCTTTGCTGATCTCTCCCCAACCCTTTCCCCCCGCCCTAATACTGTCCCCATCCGCGATACCTCCCCATCCTGCGATACTGTCCCCATCCCTGATACCTCCCCATCCCGCTATACTGTCCCCCATCCTGTGATACTGTCCCATCCTGCTGTATCTCCCCACCTGTGAAATCTTCCCACCTCCCCCACCCCGTGATACTCTCCCCCTCCTGCTGATACTTCCCCCCCTTTTTTCCCAGCCGCGATACTTCCCCCCCCCTTTCCCCCCCATCCTGCTGATACTGTCCCCACCTTCCCCCCATCCGCGAATCTTCCCCAACCTGCGATCTGCCCCATCCTCCTTATGTCCCCATCCTGCTGATACGTCCCCATCCTCCTGATACGTCCCCCTCCTCCGAACTTCCCCATCCGCGATACTGTCCCCCTCCTGCTGATACTGTCCCCCTCCTGCGATCTGTCCCCATCCTCCTATACTGTCCCCCTCCCCCAACTGTCCCCATCCTGCTGAACTGTCCCCACCTCCGATACTGTCCCCATCCTCCGAACTGTCCCCCCTCCGCTGATACTGTCCCCATCCCGCTGATATGTCCCCCTCCTCCTGATACTGTCCCCCTCCCGCGAACTGTCCCCCTCCTGCTGATACTGTCCCCATCCCGCTGATAATCCTCATCCCCCTATACTGTCCCCATCCTGCTTACGTCCCCATCCTGCTGATACGTCCCCATCCGCTGATCGTCCTCACCTCCTGAACGTCCCCATCCTGCTGATACGCCCCATCCTCCCGATACTGTCCCCATCCCCTTTATACTGTCCCCCTCCTGCTGATACTGTCCCCACCCCCTGATACTGCCCCCCCTCCCGCTGATACTGTCCCCCTCTGTGAACTGTCCCCACCTCCTATACTTCCCCCCCTGCTGATACTGTCCCCCTCCTGCGATACTGCCCCATCCTGGTGATACTGTCCCCCCTCCCCCTGTACTGTCCCATTGCTGATACTGTCCCCACCTGCTGTACTGTCCCATCCCGTGATACTTCCCCCTCCTGCGATACTGTCCCCCATCCTGTTATCTTCCCCATCCTCCTGATACTGCCCCATCCCCTGAACGTCCCCCCTCCTGCTGAAAAGTCCCCCCTCCTCGAAAGTCCTCATCCTCCTGATACGTCCCCATCCTGCTGTACTGTCCCCTCCCGGAACTGTCCCCATCCTGCTGAACTGTCCTCTCCTCCCATACTGTCCCCCCGCGAATACCCCCCCTCCCGCTGATACGTCCCCATCCTGCTGTGCTGTCCCCCTCCGCTGATGCTGTCCCATCCTCGATACTTCCCCATCCCCTGTACTTCCCCTCCCCCCCGATCTGTCCCCCTCCTCCTGAAAATGTCCCCATCCTCCTGATACTGTCCCCATCCTGCTGATACTGTCCCCATCCTCCTGAACTGTCCCCATCCCTGATACTGTCCCCTCCCCTGATAGCCCCCTCCTGCGTACGTCCCCATCCCGCTGTTCTGTCCCCCCTCTCGATACGTCCCCATCCGGTACTTTTCCCCCTCCTCCTGATCTGTCCCCCATCCTCCTATACTGTCCCCCCCCTGTGATACGTCCCCCAACCTGCTGAACTGTCCCCATCCGGTATACTGTCCCCCCCTCCTGCGATACTGTCCCCCATCCCCCTGATACGTCCCCTCCTGCTGATCTGTCCCCCATCCGCTGATACGCCCCTCCCCCCTGTACTTCCCCCCCTGCTGATACTGCCTTCCGCTGATACCCCCCCACCTGTGAACTGTCCCCATCCTGCGTAGTCCCCATCCTCCGAACGTCCCCCTCCCCGCGATCGTCCCCATCCCGCTGATATGCCCCCTCCTCCTGATACTTCCCCACCTGGTACTTCCCACCTCCTGATACTGTCCCCATCCTGCGATACTTCCCCATCCCGCTGAAAGTCCCATCCCCGCTGATCTGTCCCCATCCTCCTGAACTGTCCCCATCCGTGATACTTCCCCACCTCCTGAACTGTCCCCTCCGCTGAAACTGTCCCCATCCTGCGATACTGTCCCCATCCTGCTGATACTGTCCCCATCCCGCTGAAACTGTCCCCTCCTGTGATAAATGTCCCCTCCTGCTGATACTGTCCCCATCCCCCTGATATGTCCTCTCCTCCTGAAAATGCCTCATCCTCCTGAACTGTCCTCATCCTCTGTACGTCCTCACCTGCGTACGTCCCCCGCCTGCGATACTGTCCTCATCCCGCTGATACTGTCCTCATCCCCCCTGAAATGTCCCCATCCTGCTGATACTGTCCTCATCCGGATACTGTCCCATCCTCCTGATACTGTCCCCATCCTGCTGATACGTCCTCATCCTGTATACTGCCCCATCCTCCTGTACTTCCTCACCGCTGAAAATGTCCTCATCCTGCTGAACGTCCCCATCCTCCTGATACGTCCCCCTCCTCCTGATACTGTCCCATCCTGCTGATACTGTCCTCATCCTGCTGATCGTCCCCACCCGCTGATACTGTCCCCAGCCTCTATACTTCCCCCTCCTCCTGAACTGCCCCATCCTCGATACTGTCCTCATCCTGCTGTACCGTCCCCATCCCGATACTGTCCCATCCCGCGATACTGTCCCCGCCTGCTGATCTGCCCCTCCTGCTGATACTGTCCCCACCTTTCCCCATCCTCCTGATAAATGTCCCCCCCCCCCCCCCCCCCCCCCCACCTTCTTCCCCCGCTGCGATACTGCCCACTTCCCCCCACCCCCCCCCCCCCCCCCCCCCCCCCCCCCCCCCCCCCCCCCCCCCCCCCCCCCCCCCCCCCCCCCCCCCCCCCCCCCCCCCCCCCCCCCCCCCCCCCCCCCCCCCCCCCCCCCCCCAAACCTGCTATACTGTCCCCACCTTTCCCCCCGTTTTCTAAATGTCCCCACCTTCCTCCCCCGCTCAAAACTTTTCCACCTTCCTCCCCATGTTTTCGTTTCCACCTTCCCCCCCAGTGCTGAAATTTTTCCCCACCTTTCCCCCCGTGTGATACTGTCCACCTTCCCCCCAACCCGCTATACTGTTACCACCCTTTCCCCCCCAGCCCGCGAATGCCCACCCTTTCCCCCCCCAGCCCCCTTTATACTGCCCCACCTTCCTCCCCCCCTTTCTGATACGTCACACCTTCCTCCCAGCCCGGATACGTTACCACCTTCCCCCCCACCTCGATACTGTCCCCACCTTCCTCCCCAGCCCGCTAAAACTGTCACCAGCCTGCTGATACTGTCCCCAGCCTGCTAATACTGTCACCACCTTCCTCTCCAGCCTGCTGATACTGTCACCAGCCTGCTGATACTGTCCCCAGCCTGCTAATACTGTCACCACCTTCCTCTTCAGCCTGCTGATACTGTCCCCAGCATGCTAATACTGTCACCACCTTCCTCACCAGCCTGCTGATACTGTCACCAGCCTGCTGATACTGTCACCAGCCTGCTGATACTGTCACCAGCCTGCTGATACTGTCCCCAGCATGCTAATACTGTCACCACCTTCCTCCCCAGCCTGCTGATACACATCCAAGTTGTTTGTTACATTGTTATCAATGTTCAGCTATGTAAATCTAGGTTGATTTAGCGTAACATAAAATTTTGGAGTGAGATAAATAAGTTGAGGAAGCCTAGGGAACGAATGGATTTGATAGTTAAAAATAGGAGAGGAAAGTTATTAAATGGAGAGTTAGAGGCTTAAGGAAGATGGGGGAAATATTTTGAGGAATTGTTATATGTTGATGAAGATAAGGAACCTGTGATTTCATGTATTGGGCAAGGAGGAATAACATCTTATAGGAGTGAGGAAGAGCCAGTTTTGACTGTGGGGGAAGTTCGTGAGGCAGTAGGTAAAATGAAAGGGGGTAAGGCAGCCGGGATTGATGGGATAAAGATAAAAATGTTAAAAGCAGGTGGGGATATAGTTTTGGAGTGGTTGGTGCAATTATTTAATAAATGTATGGAGGAGGGTAAGGTACCTAGGGATTGGCAGAGAGCATGCATAGTTCCTTTGTATAAATACAAAGGGGACAAAAGAAAGTGCAAAAATTATAGGGGAATAAGTCTGTTGAGTATACCTGGTAAAGTGTATGGTTGTTATTATTGAAAGAATTATGAGTAAGATAGAGAGTAGGATAGCAGATGAGCAAGGCAGCTTTAGAAAGGGTAGGGGGTGTGTGGGACCAGGTGTTTAAGTGAAACAAATAGGTGAGCAGTATTTAGGTAAGGGTAAAGATGTTTTTGTGGCATTTATGGATTTGGAAAAAGCGTATGACGGTGGATAGGGGGCAAGTGTGGCAGATGTTGCATATGTATAGAATAGGAGGTGGGTTATTGAAAGCTGTTTAGAATTTTTATGAGGATAGTGAGGCTCAGGTTAGAGTATGTATGAGAGAGGGAGATTATTTCCCAGTAAAAGTAGGCCTTAGACAGGGATGTGTGATGTCACCGTGGTTGTTCAATATATATTGATTATAGATGGGGTGTAAAGAAGTGAATGCTCAGGTGTTCGCAAGAGGTGTGAGGTTAAAAGATAAAGAATCTATCACGAAGTGGGAGTTATCACAGTTGCTCTTTCCTGATGACACTGTGCTTTTGGGAGATTCTGAAGAGAAATTTGCAGAGGTTGGTGGATGAGTTTGGTAAGGTATACAAAAGAAGAAAATTAAAAGTGAATGTAGGAAAGAGTAAGGTGATGAGGATAAAAAAATTAATGAAAGATTGGGTATCAGATTGGAGGGAGAGAGTATGGAGGAGATGAGTGTATTCAGATATTTAGGAGTGGACATATCAGCAGATGGGTCTATGAAAGATGAAGTGAATTGCAGAATTGACAAGGGGGAAAAAGGTGAGTGGTGCACTGAGGAGTCTGTGGAGACTGTGATGTGAATATAATGCAGAGAATTCGTAGTTTGGAAATTATTTGGAAATTATGAGGTGGTGAGGGATTGCCAAAACTATTATTCAGAGGGCTGAGGAGGGGTTGTTGAGGTGGTTCAGACATGTAGAGAGGATGGAACAAAATATAATGAATTTGAGAGTGTATAAATCTTTAGTTGAGGGAAGGCAGGGTAGGAGTCGGCCTAGGGAAGGTTGGAGGGAGAGGGTAAAGGTGGTTGTGTGTGCGAGGGCCTTAGACTTCCAGCATGCATGCGTGAGCATGTTAGATAAGAGCGAATGGACACAGATGGTTTTGGGACTTAACATGCTGTTGGAGTGTGATCAAGGTAACCTTTATGACTGGATTCAGGGAAACCGGTAGGCCGGACTCGAGTCTTGGAGATGGGAAGTTTAGTGCCTGCACTCTGAAGGTGTTAATGTTTCAGTTTTTAACTGTAATGTAAGTGTGCCTCTGGCAAGACAGTGATGGAGTGAATGATGAAAGTTATTTCTTTTTTGGGCCACCCTGCCTTGGTGGGAAGTGGCCCAGGTGTTAAAATAAAAAAAAAACAATGACAAAATTCGTTGATCATGTAAAAATGTAGATGTTGAGGCATTATAGTGTGGTAATGAATGCTCTACATTGACCACTCCTTCCATTATTCACTAATTTTGTCAGCGTGAAGATTTGTTGTACAGAGATAAAAATTTGATTTCTTTGCAATGTTTATAATGTGTGATTACAATTTTGATTTGTTAAGTACAAAGAAAGTCACTGTCATGCTGGGACATTTGTTAAGTACAAAGAAAGTCACTGTCATGCTGGGACATTTGTTAAGTACAAAGAAAGTCACTGTCATGCTGGGACATTTGTTAAGTACAAAGAAAGTCACTGTCTATGCTGGGACATTTGTTAAGTACAAAGAAAGTCACTGTCATGCTGGGACATTTGTTAAGTACAAAGAAAGTCACTGTCATGCTGGGACATTTGTTAAGTACAAAGAAAGTCACTGTCATGCTGGGACATTTCAGGCAGACTAAACCTAAAGCTTAGACTACTTAACCCTTTCAGGGTTTCCGACGTAATAGTACAGCTTACGCACCAGGGTTATTGACGTACTAGAACGCCTAAATTCTGGTGCCTTCAAATCTAATGAGAGAAAGCTGGTAGCCCTATATATGAAAGAATGGGTCTATGTGGTCAGTCCTCTTCAAGGGGGGCTCCTTGGCATGGTGAAGAGGCTCTTGGTCTGAGGAATTAGACCTGTCGGTCTCCTTCCTAAGACCGAACCTAATTACCCCCCAATCCCCCGTTCCCTATCCCATCCTCCCCACCTCCCCTTTTTCTTTTCCTCTCCTCCTCCTCCTCCCCACCCCACCCTTTTGCCCTTCCTTTTTGGCCTTTGGGTGTTTTTTTTTTTTTTTTTTTTTTTTTTTTTCCACAGGCACGCTAGTTCCTAGTAGGGAAAGGGTACCGGGGTCCATCCCATTCCATTGAGGTTTCTCGCGGTGGCGTACTTTACCGTGGAATCTGGATTGCCTGGGGATGTCCCGATCCCTCTCCAGTATCCCGGAGGGTGGCTTGGTTGTCTCTCGGGCGACGGGTGTATCTCTGGAAGCCACCTTTCGGATTCCGGGGGTGGTGGCCGAAGGAGGTATGCTTTGTGGCGTGATTGCCGGCCGCCCTCTTCTTTTGTCCCACCGAGGTAGCTCGGCAGATGTGAGGTTGCTATCCCGGATTGCGGTTTACTGGCATGATGGTAGGGTATGGCACGGGTTCCATGCTGCATCTGCGCTACTAGCGGTGCTGAGGTCCTCTGGGCGCGGAGGAGATTTCTGGCCCTTTCATTCCTCTAGGAAACTATCCCTCCCCGGTCCCCCCCTTTTTTTATTCTTTTTTTTATTTTTATTTTCTTTTCTTCTTTCTTTTTTTTTTTTTCTTAAAAACAAAAAGAAAGAAAAGTAACCTAACCATGGCAGCCCTAGTCCATGAACCTGCTAACCCCCGGCCCCTTCTTGATACCGCACCCCATTCTGACCCCGCTTCGTCTTTGGACCACTCTTCGGACACTCCTCACGGTGACTGAATCGTGGCCAGACAAATGACTGACAGACATTGACCAAAGACTATTGGCCAAAAAAGGACATTGCACGGACAAGAGACCGAACTTATAGTTAGGTTAGGTGGTAACTTCCAGTTCTGCTAAAGCAGTACTCTCCTATATCAGTTCTAAATCTAAATTTCTCTAATTTGAATGCACTGTTGCGCGTTTTATCTCGGATATTTTCAGCACATTAATTTATATCCCTTTGTTCTGTGTGTACACTTAAATCATCCTGAACTGTGTACAAGTGTCCTCATCTACAATATTTTTTTATTTTACTGTACATTAAGGACCTAGCTTGTATGGGCCAGTAGGCCTGCTGCAGTGTTCCTTCATTCTTATGTTCTTATGTTCTCTGTACCTCTTGCCGGTGCTGTTTCCTCACCCGCTTCAGGTACTGAGGCCTCGACTGACTCCTTCGATTTATCTGACCTCGCTCTCCCTCTGACTATGCTTCCGGCCTCTCCCTCTACGGTGCGGCAATTTTCGAATCGCCGACCCGTTTCACGTCAGACCAACTCTGGTCCCATGCCTAAACGCCAACGACAATTACCTGCTGATGATACTTCTCCACCTTCTCGTTCTTCTCAGAAAAGATCGACACGTCCTTCACTACCTTTCCACGCTCAGTTTCAGACTGCACAATGGACTAAATTCTTCACTTTACGACCGACTATCCTCTACTGCCTATCTTCTGACCACAGTATTGGCAAGGCACTCCTACGCCATGTTGGTAAAGATATTTCTTTTCATGCTCTTAAGAGTGGTACGCCCATCATCACCGTACAGAATGCTACCCAGGCTCATGAGCTTTCTCGTCTTTCCCATATCGATACTGTTCCTGTCACTATTGAAAAACATCATTCCCTCAATTCTTGTAGTGGTACCGTCATTCTGCCCCATACCATAGTTCAACAAAACTTCCAGACATGTGGCACTGACATTCTTGAACAGCTGGAACTCCAAGATCTCCCAATCCTCAAGGTAGACACTTACGTTCTTCCTGCCCGTGGGCGGAGACAATACCCTAGCAATGTGGCTCGTTTAACTTTTGACAGCCGTGAACTCCCATCCTCAGTTTATGTAGCAGGACATCGGTTACAAGTTCGAAAGGTGATCCCTACACCGCAACAGTGTAGAAATTGCTGGCGATTTTGGGCCCATCCAGGCGAAATATTGCAGATCTATCGCCGAATCCCCAGTCTGTGGTGCTGATGACCATTCTAATACGTCTTGCAATTGACCTCCCTCTTGCCTTAATTGTCATGGGGCCCACCCTTTGTACTCTCGCTTTGTCAAGTTACTTAAACGAGCGGGAAATCCGTTACCTCATAGAGGCGAAGGTCTCCCTTATGCCATGGCAGTTTCTCATCTCCGCCTCCAAGGGAGACTACCTCGTGTTTCTTATTCCCGTGTTTCAAAACGTCCCCCCACTTCTGGTATCCCATCTTCTGCCCCCAACCTCTGTGGTTACCTCTCCCATTGTCACTCCTGTATCTAATTCTTTTGCTGTCCTAGGCTCAGAAGTCCCTACTTCAATGCCTCAGTTGATCTCGCTTCTTCGTTTTTCTCTCTCACAAGCCTCAATAGCGACGAGATCTCGTATGACGGGCACCTCCCAATCGTCCCTCTACTTCTCAAAAGTCAAAAAAAGGTCCGTTAACACCTACCACATCTTCCACCTCCTCATTTACCTTCCCTGTCTCTATACCTGGTTCCCCCTCTCACTGGCTCTGTTACAAGTGTAGAGGTTTACCCCCCTCCTCGTACTATACCTTCCTCCCCTGTTCCCTCCAAGTTTCTTCTTCTTCTGCCACCTCCCAGGTTTCTGCCTCTTCTGTCCCCATCCATGCTTCTTCCAGTTCCCTCCACCCTTTCGCCCCCCCCCTACCTTGGAAGAGTCCAATACAGTTCCAATCTTTACTCATCCTCCCCCTACCCTTTTTCCCAAAATTGTCTCCCATACGATGTCTCTGAATTCTGAACACTTGAAGCAATCTCTGAATATATTGCAGAGACCAAACCATCAATGGACACTGATTCCATCCTCCACTCTTCTCTCTCCTCTGCTCCATCTGCGTAACTCCTTTCTTCACAGCGCACCATTCCCTTTACTGCTTGAACTTTTCCCACTGCCTCCGCATGTGGACTTTTCTAACCCCTCTAGTCCATAGGAACCCTTACCTGCGGATTTCAGGTATCTTTATCATTGCCAATCATGGCCTATTTACAGTGGAATATACGAGGCCTCAGGGGTAATCGGGGTGAGCTTCAGATGTTACCTCCCATTTTTCCCTGTTGGTGTTTGCTTACAGGAACCAAAATTACACTCTGCTGTTATCTCTCCCATCTCAGGCTATTTAAATTTTTTGTATTCTTCAGATCCTTTTCCTGATGGGACCTTTAATGAAAGTGGCCTTCTTCTACGCACTGATTATTCCGTTCCATCAGCTATTTGTTCGTACTTCGCTGCATTACACGCAGCCCGTATCCACTTTCATAGGTGGTTTTTCCTCGTTCTTTTATCTCTCTCCTTCCGGGGAAAATTTT